>CM017773.1:29729704-29942204 GCA_008009225.1 Acer yangbiense
TCATTGCATATGTGTGCATTCTCTTCATTTGTCACATTTCACACTTGCACTTATTTATTATATTTTGTTGTGTGTAATTGTGTCATGTTGTTGTGTAATTCGTTTCCCGATAACTTTCGGAAACGTCCGCGCATGCACGAGAATGTGCTTAATTTAGCGCGAGGACCACCTATGGAGAATGCCCTTGGCTTCTCCTTGGTTTTCACCTATCTAGGTGATCGGCGGCCTGGCCGCCGACTGAAACCGCCGTTTCAGTCCAGATTGGTCTGAAGCATTTCTGCGGTTAAGATCGGCGGTCACGACCGCCGTTCGAAACCGCCGTTTCAAGACCTGATTGATTTATCTCTCAGTCTAATTCGGCGGTTGAAACGGTGGGCATGAAACCGCCGTTCGAAACCGCCGTTCATACCTGGTTGATTTTGATCTCTCTGTTCTGTTTCGGCGGTTGGAATCGGCGGTCACGAAACCGCCAAATGAACCGCCGTTTATGCTCTGTTCTTCACGAGCTCAATTCGGCGGTCATGAACTGCGGCCTGGCCGCCGATTGAAACCGCCGATTGGCGCGTTTCTTTGAAACTTACTTAAACGACCTCACTTTGATTTGGCCCCCTATATATATGCCACTTTGACTTTAGGTCAATTAAGAGAGTTCATATTCAGAATTCATACTTAGGATATTTTTCAAAGAGAAGAAAAATTCCAAGAACTCCATTCTTGATTCTCAAACACTTTTTCATGATCATCAATCATCATCTAGCATCATCTTAGATCATCTAGATGTCATCTAGCATGGAATCTTCATCATACTTTGCTTGGTAAGCTTTTCACTAATATCTTACATGTTTTGTGTTTCTCTTATCTAGCAATCTCAATTAATTACTTGTTTGTTATTTTGTATGCTTTAGATACAATATTGAGATGAGTATGATGTATGTTTGAGATTTTATATTGTGCTTGCATATTAGGTTTTGTGCTTAATATTGATTAGCTAAACTATTTGACATGTCATTTAGTTTTGATATCTAGGATTGCTCTTAATTGCATATTAATCATCTTAGATAAGCATATAGGGTTTCCCTTGCTCTATGTTGCATTTTGGATATTCACATATATTCACTTAGGGTTGTATTCTCTTCATAGAGAAAGTAAGTCTTGTGTGTAGCATCCGGGATTAGGTTGCTTAGAACGCAAGCAAATTGGACTAGGTTCACTCATACCGGGATTAGGTAGGTGTGTGATTACTTCCGGGATTAGGTTGTAATCGTTTGCACATTTAGTGGATTCGAGGTTCGAGTGTGGCTTACTTACATAGCCCGTGGTTTTTCCCGTGAGGGTTTCCACGTAAAAACCAAGTGTTGTTTTAATTTCCGCACCATATTACACTTGCTTGTTTATATTATCTTGAGGGCATTTTCGTAATTTTGACTAACACGAAAAATTGGGTAAAAAGCGTAAAATCTATTCACCCCCCCTCTAGATAGCTTTATACACACCGTGCTATAATTTGTTTCAATTGGTATCAGAGCGGGTTCCTAGACATACATAGGTGATCCTTGCTTATTTTGGTGTGTTTTGCATTTTGTGTGATTTTTGATCATTCATACATTTGCATTCATTTCATTCATTCATAAACACTATGAGTGGAAACGGTGGAAATGGTGGTGGCCACGAAGGAGCTTCTAGCACAAGGCCTCCACTTCTTACCGGATTTAACTATTCCCAATAGAAAGGGAAGATGGAATCCTACATATGCCAAATTCATGACCGTGCTTGGATGGCGGTGGAAGACGGATATGATCTCCCTATGATGACTCTCGAGGGTGGAGGACAAGATGTTTTGAAGCCTAAGGCGCAATGGAACGCGCAAGAGTTTGAGGCTTCTAAGTGGAATAGGAAGGCTATGCATGCCATTATGTGTGCTATGGATGAGAATCAGTACAAGCTTATTCAGAATACTCAGATTGCCAAAGTGGCATGGGACATCCTTCTAGTTGCACATGAGGGAACCGAGGTGGTGAAGGAGTCCAAGCTTCAAGTCCTCCAAACTCAGTTTGAGCTTCTAAGGATGGGAGAGGATGAATGCTTCAATGACTTCGAAATCAAATTGATGGACATTGTAAATCAAAGCCATCAACTCGGAGACCCGTATTCGGATAGGAGACTCAAGCAAAAAATTATGAGATCTCTCCCCGAAAGGTTTGAATCCAAGGTGACGACCATAGAAGAAAATAGTGGCTACATGGATATGAAGCCAAGTGAGGTGATTGGGCGTCTCCTTGCATATGAGTCTAGGAAGGCTCCTAGCACCACTACTCCTCCTAAGAAGTCTAAAGGAATAGCTTTGAAAGCATCTAAGGATGCAAATGAGGCAAAGCATGAATCGGATGAAGACCTTGCCTTATTTGTGAAAAGGTTCAACAAGGTTATGGGGTTCAAGAAGAAGAAGGGATTTGGGTCAAGAGGACAAGATTTGAAGAAAAAGAGTTCCTTCAAGAAGTTTGAGCCTAGACAAGAGAGGACCGAAAGGAAAGGGGTCCGATGCTTTGAATGTGGTGGGATTGGTCACTTTGCCCCCGAATGTGCTAATCACAATGAAAAGAAGAAGAGCAAAGTGATGGCCGCCACTTGGAGTGGGAGTAGTGATGACTCCAATGAGGAAGATGAGTCTTCAAGTGAAGAAGAGCTCATGGCTAACCTCCTAGCTTTTGCCTCCTCACATAAGAGCAAAAGTGGTAGTGAGAAAGAGGAAATGAGTCAAGAGGAAAATGACTCAAGTGAAGAAGAAAGTGATTCCTCGTCTAACTCCATAAGTAGTTTTGTGGAGAAAAAGGTGCTTGCTAAATGCCATGCCGAGTTTAATGATTTAGCAATCAAGAGCACAAGAAAGATCAAGATGTTGAGAGAAGAAAATCTTGAGCTTGCATCTCATAATGACCTCTTAGGTGAACAAGTTGAAAAATTCAAAAAGATAGAAGATAAGCTAAGAGAGGAGTTAGCTTTATCTAGGAGGAATAAAGAAAGTCTAAAGAGTGAGCTTGAAGAAGTTAGAAATTCTATGACTAGGATGGATTCTAGCACCAAGAAGCTTGACCATATGCTTGGTGTTGGAAAGAGTCCATGTGACAAGAGGGGTCTTGGGTATGAAGATGACAAGAAGATCTCTACCTCTAACAAGACTGTGTTTGTCAAGAGCTTGAAGAGAGAAGAAACTTCATTTGTGCAAGCTCCTAGAAAGAAATTAGAAGTAGGACAATGCTCTAATGCACAAGTGAAGATGGGGCCAAGAAGGCAACCTCAAGCTCAACCCCCTAGGGTCTCTCAAGCCAACATTCCTCCTCAAATGGCTCACAAAGGAAAGAGACCTATCATGCAACCTCAAGCTAGGAAGCAACCAAGACCGGTTCAACAACGAAGAAGGATTGAACCCTTTCATCCACAAAGACAAGGACAAGGTATGATTCCTTATTTCACTCCTATATGTCATTTTTTGTGGATTTGATGGTCATATTAGACCACATTGCTTTCGATATATAAAAATGTGCAAAACTAGAAGCATGATAGAGAAGAAAAAGAAAAGAGCCATGATGCATGTTCCTAGGAATGATAATATTATTATGCATGATCCGAGGACATCTAGAGCCCATATACCAAAGACCACTAAGAAAGCTAAGATTGTTTCTAGGTGGATTAGAAAGAATGATATTGTTTGCCATGTTACTCAAATAGCCTTGAAGGCAAATTCTTCTAATTTTTGGTATCTAGATAGTGGGTGCTCTAGGCACATGAAGGGAAACAAGAGTTTCTTCGAGACTCTTGTTATGGAGGAAGGTGGATATGTCACTTTTGGTGATGGATCCAAAAAGAAAGTAGTAGGGAAAGGAACCATTTCCGTTCCCGGATTACCCTCCTTATCCGATGCTTTATTTGTTGATGGCTTGAAAGCCAATTTAATAAGCATTTCACATCTAAGTGATGAAGGATATTCCGTCTTGTTTTGTAAAGATGATTGCTCGATCCTAAAGCCCGATGGACAAACCTTATTGAAAGGTATGAGATCTAGCGACAATTGCTATTGTCTTAAAGCTAGAATAGTCTCAAACAATGTGTCCATGGATGAGCAAATTGAGTTGTGGCATGAAAGACTTGGCCACATGAACTTTAGGGATCTACGGACCCTTGGAAAGTTCGAGTGTGTGCGTGGCCTCCCTAAGCTTGGGAAGAAAGCCAATGGTGTTTGTGGACCTTGCCAACAAGGAAAGCAAACTAAAAGCATGCACAAAAAGGGTAAGTATCTCACCACCAAGGAGCCTCTTGAGCTTCTCCACATGGACCTCATGGGTCCCATGCAAACCGAAAGTTTGGGTGGAAAGAGATACATTTTTGTATGTGTTGATGATTTCTCTAGATTTACATGGACATACTTTCTTAGAGAAAAATCCGAAACTTTTGATAAGTTTAAAATGCTTTGTACTAAATTACAAAATGAAATGAAATCTAACATTAGAAGCATTAAACGGATTAGAAGTGACCATGGGAGAGAGTTTGAGAATGCCTCTTTTGAAAGCTTTTGTGATAGCTTAGGCATCTCCCATGAGTTTTCGGCTCCTAGGACACCTCAACAAAATGGAGTTGTTGAGAGGAAGAATAGGGTCCTCCAAGAGATGGCCCGAGTGATGTTGCTTAGCAACAATGTCCCTAGGAACCTATGGGCCGAAGCCATCAATACGGCTTGCTATATAGGAAATCGTGTGTTCCTAAGGCCCAGTTCTAGAAACACCTCCTATGAGCTATGGAAGGGTAGGAAGCCAAATGTTAGCTACTTCCACACATTTGGAAGCAAATGCTACATTTTAAATGACTGTGATCAACTTGGCAAGTTTGATGCTAAGAGTGATGAGGGTATCTTTATTGGCTACGCCTTGAATAGTAAAGCCTATAGAGTTTTCAACTTGAAGACTCGAACCGTCATGGAATCATCAAATGTGGTCATTGATGATACTAGGCTCAAGTCTAATGACCATGAGGAGGAGGATGTTCTAGAGGATGACTCTCCTTTGGAGAGGGTTGTGGTGACTCCCAATGTTGGGATATCTAATGAAGTCACACAACCCATTACTAGAGTTCCTCTCTTGGACTCTAAAGAACCCGCTCCATGGGTTAGGAAACTCCATGATAAAGAAGATATCATTGGAGAGGTAAATGAAGGTGTTAGGACTAGACGTCAACTTGCTAATCTTATTAGCTATACTTGCTACACCTCTCAAATTGAACCCAAAAAGGTTGAAGAAGCCTTACATGATGAATTTTGGGTTCTTGCCATGCAAGAAGAGCTAAACCAATTCGAAAGGAATGAGGTTTGGACTCTAGTTCCTAGGCCTAAGACCACTAATGTCATAGGCACTAAATGGATATTTAGGAACAAATCCGATGAGGATGGCAACATAGTGCGGAACAAGGCTAGACTTGTAGCACAAGGGTACTCTCAAATTGAGGGTATCGACTTTGAGGAGACATTTGCTCCCGTTGCCCGCTTAGAGTCCATTAGGCTTCTCTTGTCCATCTCTTGTGTGCACAAGTTCAAATTGCACCAAATGGACGTCAAGAGTGCCTTCCTCAATGGCTTCTTGCAAGAGGAAGTGTTTGTTGAACAACCCAAGGGGTTTGTGGATGCACACCACCCCAACCATGTCTATCGCCTCAAGAAGGCACTATATGGGTTGAAACAAGCACCGAGGGCTTGGTATGAGCGCCTCACTCAATTTCTTGTTGACAATAACTACACAAGAGGTAGTGTTGACAAGACACTATTCATCAAGAGAGATAATGATGAGCTTTTCATAGCTCAAATATATGTTGATGACATAGTGTTTGGCTCCACCAACAACACCAAGGTCCAACAATTTGTTGATGTCATGTCTCATGAATTTGAGATGAGCCTTGTTGGTGAGCTTAGTTACTTCCTAGGTTTGCAAATTAGGCAACTAGACAATGGGATTTTCATAACCCAAGCCAAATATGCCAAAAACCTAGTGAAGAAGTTTGGTTTAGAAAATGCCAAACATTGTGATACACCCATGAGTACCACTTTGAAGCTAAGCAAAGATGCTAGTGGTAAAAGTGTGGAACAAACGTTATATCGTGGCATGATAGGTAGCTTGCTTTATTTGACCGCAAGTAGGCCCGATATCTCCTTTAGTGTGGGTGTGTGTGCTAGGTACCAAGCGGATCCTAAGGAGTCCCATCTCTCTTCCGTTAAGAGAATCATTCGCTATGTGAATGGGACATCCAACTATGGGATTTGGTACTCTTTTGACACTAATGCTAGTCTTGTAGGCTTTAGTGATGCGGATTGGGCAGGAAATTGTGATGATAGGTGTGATGATAGGAAGAGCACATCGGGCGGTTGCTTCTTTCTAGGCAACAACTTGGTGTCTTGGTTTTGCAAGAAGCAAAACTCGATTTCCTTGTCCACGGCCGAGGCCGAGTACATAGCCGCGGGGAGTGGATGCACACAACTCCTATGGATGAAGCAAATGCTAGTAGACTACGGATTCAACCAAGGTACTCTCACTCTCTTTTGTGATAACATGAGTGCTATTAATATTTCCAAGAATCCGGTGCAACATTCTAGGACTAAGCATATTGACATCCGCCATCACTTCATTAGAGAGCTTGTTGAAAATAAATGCATAGTACTTGAACATGTAGGTATAATGATCAACTTGCGGACCTATTTACTAAACCCTTAGATGCTACTCGATTTAAAACTCTTAGTAGATCTATTGGGGTATGTCTTGTGGAGTGATGTTCTATGATTGACCCCATATGGGGAACTCAAGCAAAGAGAGCTATTTTGCATTCTTGTATCTTGCAAAAAATTTGAAATATCTTATGCCTCTTCTTTTAATTGCTTGAGTAAGCTTGGTTGTACATATGTATATATGTTTTCAATTCAATAAGTGTGAACCTTGCTTGTTTACAATCCATGTCATATTTATGTTCAAACATGCATTTTTGGACTAGGAGATGTATATAGGAAGTATGATTTGAATGACCTATGATTATCTCCATGACATGATGATTCTTTAATAACATGCTAATGTCAAATGAAAAAGCATGAAATTCATAAAACATGCTCACATGAAAAGCATGAATTGATGATTGCATATTCTTAAAAATGCAAAACTTGTGTGAAAACTTATGAGACTCAAAATGAATAAAGGATCTTGTATCCATTCAAAGGAATTTACATTCCAAATGTCTCTCTTTCTTTATTAGTTGAACATGGTTACTATCATACGGATAATTTTATCCGGAAAAATCAAATAGGGTGCAAAGTCGCTCATGCCATGTTTCGCTTATAAAGTTGGATATAGTTGCTCTTATATTGAAATCAATAATCTCTATATCCTTGTTTTTCCCATGACATTGGTGAAATTGGTTTGAATTCTTATTAGAAACCTTTGTCATTTGCTTTGCCAAATACCATTGTATTTTGGACTTGAATGCTATATGTCTTGTATGCAAAGCATGTTGAATTCACACATTTTCTCAAAATAAATCTCCTTGTTTCTCTCAAATTGATTGAAGTGCATAAAGTGACTTATATGTATATGCATATCTTGCATGCTTCTATCTCTCGTTGCTATGAGTGACCCGGTTGGGGACTACTCCTTTGCCTATATCATGACAAAAAGGGGGAGTAGGATATGGTAAGGGGAGGTGCAAAATATAGAAGCTTTTGTGCACTTTGGGGAAAACATACATTGAGGGGGAGTAACCCGTTGAGGGGGAGCATTGCATTTATCATACATTGCTACATTTGGTAATGTTGTGCCTAAATTCTAAAAATGCATATGCTTGGTATTGTTCTCACATGATTAATCTCACACTTTTCTTGTATTAGAAATGTTAGTAACTCTTTTCAGGGATTGATTATTCTACAAGAGGATTGAAGACTTCAAGTTGCATTAGCTTATCTCTTTGTAATGTAGAATATCATTATAGTCCCGTAGTTCCTTTTTTTTTTGTGAGGAATCATTGTGAGTGATGGTTTTGTCACGAAATAGCCAAAGGGGGAGATTGTAAGGATTCCCATTGTTTTTAATTGGCTTATTTCGTGATCAAACCTTATGTGGGGGTTCTTTGTAAGGGTAGCCTAAGTATCGGTCTTATTGTTCGAAGCCCTTTGAAGACCTCGTGTTGATAAGCACCGAAGGTAAATTTCTATGTGCTTACTTTTCTTTGAAGAGATTAGTTGCACACACACACTTAACATTCATTGCATATGTGTGCATTCTCTTCATTTGTCACATTTCACACTTGCACTTATTTATTATATTTTGTTGTGTGTAATTGTGTCATGTTGTTGTGTAATTCGTTTCCCGATAACTTTCGGAAACGTCCGCGCATGCACGAGAATGTGCTTAATTTAGCGCGAGGACCGCCTATGGAGAATGCCCTTGGCTTCTCCTTGGTTTTCACCTATCTAGGTGATCGGCGGCCTGGCCGCCGACTGAAACCGCCGTTTCAGTCCAGATTGGTCTGAAGCATTTCTGCGGTTAAGATCAGCGGTCACGACCGCCGTTCGAAACCATCGTTTCAAGACCTGAGTGATTTATCTCTCAGTCTAATTCGGCGGTTGAAACGGCGGGCATGAAACCGCCGTTCGAAACCGCCGTTCATACCTGGTTGATTTTGATCTCTCTGTTCTGTTTCGGCGGTTGGAATCGGCGGTCACGAAACCGCTGAATGAACCGCCGTTTATGCTCTGTTCTTCACGAGCTCAATTCGGCGGTCATGAACGGCGGCCTGGCCGCCGATTGAAACCGCCGATTGGCGCGTTTCTTTGAAACTTACTTAAATGACCTCACTTTGATTTGGCCCCCTATATATATGCCACTTTGACTTTAGGTCAATTAAGAGAGTTCATATTCAGAATTCATACTTAGGATATTTTTCAAAGAGAAGAAAAATTCCAAGAACTCCATTCTTGATTCTCAAACACTTTTTCATGATCATCAATCATCATCTAGCATCATCTTAGATCATCTAGATGTCATCTAGCATGGAATCTTCATCATACTTTGCTTGGTAAGCTTTTCACTAATATCTTACATGTTTTGTGTTTCTCTTATCTAGCAATCTCAATTAATTACTTGTTTGTTATTTTGTATGCTTTAGATACAATATTGAGATGAGTATGATGTATGTTTGAGATTTTATATTGTGCTTGCATATTAGGTTTTGTGCTTAATATTGATTAGCTAAACTATTTGACATGTCATTTAGTTTTGATATCTAGGATTGCTCTTAATTGCATATTAATCATCTTAGATAAGCATATAGGGTTTCCCTTGCTCTATGTTGCATTTTGGATATTCACATATATTCACTTAGGGTTGTATTCTCTTCATAGAGAAAGTAAGTCTTGTGTGTAGCATCCGGGATTAGGTTGCTTAGAACGCAAGCAAATTGGACTAGGTTCACTCATACCGGGATTAGGTAGGTGTGTGATTACTTCCGGGATTAGGTTGTAATCGTTTGCACATTTAGTGGATTCGAGGTTCGAGTGTGGCTTACTTACATAGCCCGTGGTTTTTCCCGTGAGGGTTTCCACGTAAAAACCAAGTGTTGTTTTAATTTCCGCACCATATTACACTTGCTTGTTTATATTATCTTGAGGGCATTTTCGTAATTTTGACTAACACGAAAAATTGGGTAAAAAGCGTAAAATCTATTCACCCCCCCTCTAGATAGCTTTATACACACCGTGCTATAATTTGTTTCATCATAAAGCATAACCGTCTGTCGCCACTTGTGTCGCCATGACATGTGGCGACGATGAAGTGGCGACACCTTGCCACATCAGATTTTCCAACGGTTATCAGTACATGTTCATGGCCACTATATATATCCTTCTTCTTCCAAACTTGAGACACACACCATACTTAGATAGCACGAAATTTCGATTAAATCTAACCTTAGTTTCTCATCCATTTCTCACTTTTCAACCTCCTCCATTCTCTAATCTTGAACTATCTCTACCATCCAAAACCTCAACCAAAATGTCTTGATTCCTCTACCCAATAAAAAGGACCTCACTCTATACTTTGGACATTAAAGAACGTCATTTTAAGAGCATCACCGTAGTTTCGCCTTTGTTTGCTTGCTTGCTTAACTCGTGCCTATAGAGATGATATAGGCTATGTGTGTTAAATCACTACAAATGACTCAAACACGTCTCGTGCCTTATGTGTGTGCTTAAATGTCCTATCTATGTTGACCTACACACTAAGCCCTATCACTATATCCACATATATCATATACATCACCATATCTTACATAAACACTAGACCACCCCATTTGCTACGATTATGGCTTATTATCATATCAAAATTGAAGCTAAAAAAAAATATATATATTGTAAAATTAGCGTGTACTCAGGCTAGATGTGAATTTGTGCAAAGAATAATGCTTAAAATATATGAAAATTTAAAAAGTGCTCAAAGAAAAAGAATAGCACAAAAAGCCTTCTAATCTTTAAAAGTGTAAAAGTTGCCAACATGTAAAGCAACTTAAAAATTAGCACAAAATGTTAATTGAATAATTCATGCCTAGACACTATTGTTGTGAAAAGCGTGCCTAATAGAAGCTTAAGCATAATCGATAGCTAACCCACAATTCCGTACCCACCTAGCCTCCCCACCACTAATTCACCATAACCTCACTTGAACTTTAAAGAAGTCCTAATTGATCTTTAGGAGGTGTTGTAGCTTGTTGATGAAGGTATCAAATGGTGCTTTGCTCTTGTTCTTAATGTTCAAATCCGTTCTTGTGGTCTAATTGCATTTAAACTCTAGCGGTTTTTCAAAAATTGTCATATGCGTGTAAACCTTTGAAAATCTCTTGTGCATAATTTCCTACCGCATATGTTTGTTGAGTGAGTCTAGGTTCTGAGTGGTAAAATGAGAGAGAACCTAAAAGGTATATAGTCGAGGCGAAATGTTATCATAAGACTCTTGTGTTCGACGCTTTTGAAGCTATGTTCACTAAGAAGTATGGAATTGCAATCTCTCTTGTTGTAGCACCTTAGCTTGCATTTCTCAAGCTTTATCTTAAGGGTCTTAGCATGTATATGCCTCCAATCCGGTTCACCCCTTAATGCATCTCTGTCTATAGTTGGCTCAGAAGGAAAGATGTTTGTGGGTGTCGTTCTGTAAACCCTCACGAGACTTCACTCATCCACTAGGGATCGCCTAGGGGTTTAAAAGGCTTATGACACATGCCAAGTGCCATCATGTCACCCACGAAAGCGGTGTTTTATTTTTTTATTTTCTTTATTTTATTTTCTTTTCGTTTGTTTTTGTTTTAGTTTTGCTCGAGGACGAGCAAAAGATAGGTTTTGGGGTATTTGATTGGATGATTTGCATACCTATTTGAGGTCCCCATTTCCTAGATTTTGTACTTGTTTTCGAGTGTGTTTTTGTATATAATGCATTTTGTGAGCCTTGTGTAGGTTATATGCCCTAAAATAAGGTGTTGAGCATAGTTGAAGAGTTTTGGAAGTTAAAGGGCTGAAATTGGAAATCTTCGTACAGAACAATAAATATTTGGAGGCCATATCTCCCTCTTCATATTGAACTACATTTCATGAAACCTATTTTTGGAAATCCCCATGAGTCTACTTTCCAACGCTTTTTACGGATCGCAATTCCGAGTTCTCTAGAGGAAGTTATGGCCGTTTTCGTAACGGTGCGCGAAGTTGAAAAACTTCACTCGAGAGAGATACGACCTCAAGGCGAGCTCACCAAGCTCGCCCCCCCAAGGTCGCTTTCCTCTTGGGTTTTTGCCCCAAAAAATGGTTAAATTCATGAATTTACCTCCTTGCCCTTGACCTAATTCATTCATCTATATAAACCTTTGATATTTTTAGACTAAAACACCAATCTACCTACCAAGAATATTGACTAAGTCATTTCCTACATCACCATAGTAAGTCCTACACAATCCACCTAAACACTTGACATCAATCCATGATCTTTTCTTGTTCTTAGGAGATAGGAGATTGAAGGAGCTTGGAAGAGGAGAAGAGGAAAGGAGCTTGGAAGAGGAGAAGAGGAAAGGAGCAGGATCTACTCTACATAGTTTCTTCTATTACTTTATTCTCTTTCATTTTCTTTATTATAGCCATGTATTCATTTGAGCATATTTATTGTATAGCTACACTTTGTGATATGAGCTAAACACTTAGTGCTAGGATTTGATGAAACCCCACCCATGACTATATATTTATATTGACCTTTGTTTATCTATTATGTGCAATCATAGTTTGTATGGATGTTTTAGTGTACTTAATGTTTTCAATAGCTTGATCGTCTATTGATTGATCATTGATTGTGTGTTATGAACCGACTGGAGACACACACACACACATCATGTTCGATGAAATGTCTTCTATGCTTGACTAGAAAAGTAGACCTACTTAGGCTAGCGTATAGGATTCCTTAGTGCGCCAATGTTCTTAGTGAACTCATACATACATTCTGAGTAATCGAGAGATAGGCTTGGGTATGATATTGGGTGTAACCTATTCTACTCAACCGAGATTATAGGTTAACTTTTGGGTGCATGAATCTATGAATTGCATGAGTATATTTTGGGAGAGCAATTGAGTCTAGAAAGGAAGTTAGGAGTGGGTGGAGTGTAGTCAATGCCCTAGCATTCATTTCCGTCATATTTACACTTGAGTTTATTTCTTGTCATTTCTTTATTACTTTAGCTTAAATCCTTGTTTTTAATTTAGTTTAGCTTGCTTAATATGAAAACCAACCTCTTTGCTTGTTTGAATAGCACTAAGACTGATCAATTTCGATAATCAGTCACTCGATCATTGTGGGAACGAACTTCACTTTATCATTATACTACTCTCCGACTTCGTACTATTGCGAGCGTCACTAAGAGTGTAGCCAGTATGTTCAGAAATGTCTGCACATACACGTTGGTGTGCATGGTTTAGTGCGATGATCGCCGTTGGAGAAGCTCTTGTCTTCTCCTTTGGTTTCACCATTTTTGGTGAAATGGCGATTTGTGATCGGCGGCCAGACCACCGATTGAAACCTCCATTTGAGACCTGATTGATTTTATGTCTCGAGTCCAAATCGACGGTTGTGATTGACGGTTATGAAACCACCGATTGAAAGTGCAGTTTGAAACTAGTGTTCTCGATTTAAATCTGCGGCCCCGACCGCCAATTGAAACCGCCGTTTGGCATGTGACTGGGGTAAACTTGTCTTTTCACCCAACTCGTTCTTGATCTCTATAAATACATCATTATCTTATTCTTCTGAACTAGTTCCTTGACTCCAAGAACCCTAAAAAGAGAAAGAGAGATACTTAAGAGAAAATCAATCAAAAACTCACCTTTGACCATCCAAACCCATTTTCATGTGCTTTAAACATCATCTAAGCATCATCTAGCTTCATCCAGGATGTATTATTGCATGGGTTTTCTTCAACACACATGGCTTGGTAAGTAGAACACCATCTATTCATTTTTGTGTTCTTTTTTAACAAGAAATCTCTTTTATGACTTGTTTGCATCTAGATTAATTTTTTATCTACAAGTAGAGATTTTTTGTGTTGAATGATTGGATGTTGTATTGTGATAGCTATTGCATCTAGGATTGCTTTATTTAATATAACTAAGTTGTATGCCATGACATAGAGCAATATTGATATCTAAGATTATTATTATTGACATATTTATCCCTAGATAAGAATTTAGTGTAACCTAGCATTATTTGCATCTTGAATATCATTATATTCACATAGGTTGTTGATCTCTTCATTGAGAATTAAGTCTTGTGAATAGGTTGCTTAGTGCACAAGCAATTGGTCAAGTGCCATTGTAAAAGGCCTGCGGGTAGAGTAAGAGGTGATCACTCCAAGAGTAGTGTATCAGGGGATATCATTAGGGATTGAACCAAGAGTGACGAGTGGTAGTATCCATAGCCTGAGGTTGTCTAGGGTGAGTATCCGTGTATCACTTGAGGGTGTAACCTTTTATTCATATAGTGGATTTCGGTGACCATGTGTGGCTAGTATAATAGCTCGTGGTTTTTTCTTGTTGAAGGTTTCCACGTAAAAATCAAGTGTTCTTTAATTTTTGCACTTTATACTTGAGTTTATTGTTTGTTGAATTGGGTTTAAAATTGAATATTGACTAATCCGAAAAAAGTTGGTAATAATCGGATTAACAACCCATTCACCCCCCCCCCCCCAATAGGTTGTATTTAGACGCACGCGCTATATTTGTTTCACATGGGTATTTCCAAAGTCAATCGTATCACACCATGTTCATCAAATACTCTCAGAAAGGGCAGTGAGCAATTTTGATCGTCTATGTAGACGATATCATCTTAACAGGAGATTTTCTTGATGAAATACCAAGAATAAAGGGTTGGTTAGTTGAGGAATTCAAAATCAAGGACCTGGGACATCTTAGATACTTTCTTGGTATGGAGGTGGCTCGGTCAAAGAAGGGTATTATGATTTCACAGCAAAAATATGTGTTGGACTTACTGCATGAAACAGGAATGTTTGACTGTAAGCCTGCTGAAACTCCTATGGATACAACCATGAAACTTGGAGCTGACACTAGGAGTGCACCGGTAGACGAAGGAAGATATCAACGGCTGGTGGGAAAGCTCATTTATCTCACACACACTAGGCCAGACATCACTTTTCTAGGTACAGTAAGTCAATTCATGAACAATCCTACTGAGGAACACGTGACAGCTGTATAGAGAATATTGTTTGGGGGAATTTAACCATATGGCGAAGTAAAAAACAATCGGTTGTGGCTAGGAGCAGTGCTGAAGCAGAATTTCATGCCATGGCACATGGAATATGTGAAGGGCTTTGGATCAAAAGAGTTCTGACCGAACTTAGGGTGCCTATAGAGAAGCCTAAGAGCATGTTCTATGATAATCAAGCTACAAAAAGCATTGCTAAGAATCTAGTTCATCATGATCGAACCAAACACATTGAAATAGACAGACATTTTATTAAAGAGAAGTTGGAAGCTGAAATTCTAAAGTTGTCCTACATTCCAACTGACCAGCAAGCAATAGACATATTAACTAAGGCACTACCTCGAAACATATTTGAAGAGTTAAGTGTCAAGCTGGGATTAATCAACATCTATGACCCAGCTTGAGAGGGGGGGGGGGGGGGGGGGGGGGGGGGGGGGGGGGCGTAGTTATTATGCTGATTTCTAGAGATTATAGTTTCTAATTTTATTCTCCTTTATTGTCTTTCCTATTTTTGTTTCCTAGATTAGTGGGATGTGATTTCCTAGATTAGTGGAATGTGATTCCTTGTATAGTGGGATGTGATTTTCTAGATTAGTGGGATGTGATTCCTTGTATAGTCCTTGACTTCTTGTGTATATATATATATATATGTTAGTATACAGACCAATAAAATCAAGGCAATCAAGCCTATTTCTACAATTGAGAATCCTGATTTTCAGGAGTTAGTTAGAAAAGTTTGTTAGGTGATTCTCAGTTTTCTAATAAGTAACAAAACATGTGTACTCTTTCACATATTCAATGAAATATGAAAAGCTATCTAGAGCTCATCAATGACAATTTTTCAATTCTCTATTCTTTGAAGTTTTTCTCCAAAAATCTTAGTTCTACTGTTATCTCCTTTCTTTCTCAATTTCAACCATTAAACACCTGATTTCACTCGAGAACCAAGCGAAAAGACTCGAAAATGGGGGCCGAAATCACGTACGAAATGACCTTAACATTTTCCATCAATGGAGATGGAACAAATCTCCAATGAGGAGGTCTTTTGACCTCCAATGGTCGAACTCTGTTTGACCTCTATTAGAGGTCGATGAAGAAGATGAACAAAAAAAAAAATAGTAAATTTCATTTTTTTTTCCCAATAAGTCTTGGAAATTATAAATATACCTAACAAGTCTTGGAAACTACAAAATAAGTCTCGAAAATTATAAAATAAGTCTCGGAAATACAAAATAAGTTTCGAAAACACCAAAATAAGTCTCGGAAACTCGAAAATAAGTCTCGAAAAAAAAGAGCAAGACTTATTTTTTTGAGTGTGTTTTCAAGTTATTTTTGTTAGAACCACACTTTTGGTGCTATTAAAATTTAAGTTATTAAGTTGGTGATAGTCTTAAAACTTACTCTTTAAAGAGTGCTATTAAATTTTCGAGTCCATAGATTATGTTTGGCAAACTGTAATTGTATTGTACTTTGTGATATTTTATATTAGATTATAGTAAGTTATAAATTATTTGGATGTGATTTTTATTTACAAATATTTTGTTAAATGATAAAATTTTAAAAATTAGAAAAAATATATATGTTATATTTATTTTTTATATTAAATAAATTATTGTTCATGTAACCAATTTTAATTGAAGAATGTTTAATAATTTAATTGTTATATTTATATTATTAGAATAATATAATGTTTTATTTTTATTTAATTTAATTTATATTGTTTTATTTTTATTTAGATTTCGATTTATTTAATTAATTTGTAAATTTAATAATTAAAACATATTATATACGTTTATTTTGTATTATATTTAAAATTTATTATTATTATTTGAAGTAATTACACAAAACCTACCCAAGGTTTGCCTAATGACATACGGAAACAATCTTTTCACTAACATTGATCTCCCTATCATTAATGTTTGACCATTAATTTTTGATATATTATTATTATTATTATTATTATTTATCTCCCCATTGTATTAGCTAATACAACACCCATTGTATTCGAGTAATTAAAATGTATTATAATTTTGTTTTTTGTTTTTTGTTTTATATAAAATGTATTATAGTTTTTGTTATCGAGGAAATCTGTCAAGACTTTCCAGGCAATGGTCAACCACGAGGTATTGGTGCCCTGTAGTGGTCGGAACAAGTAGGAGGGATAGAATCGGGCTTGTAACCGATGGGTGAGGTGCACGGGGTTGGCCGGATGGATCTGGTGGGATTGGCAAGTCTAGCACCCTAGCCTAGCTAGTAAGCCAAATTTGTCACGGTTCATGGTTTCTATCTATCCCAACTAGGTCGATGCTTTGGTGGGAGTGATACTATCGGGTTAAGATATGTTCTTTAGGTAAAGGGATCACACATATATCGACACAAGGTAAGACTTGTTCATTAATATAGAATATGGCTCCGGGGAGCTTACAATATGTAGCCAAGCAGCACTAATACATCATGCACAATTAGGCTAACAAGTGACAAACCCTTCTATGAGTCAGGGTGTAGGAGAAATTGGTGGAGAATTTAGTAGAGAAGTGGCCAAGTAGGATAAAGCTCTAAATCACTCTTCTTTCTTTCTAAGGTCGTAAACCCTTTCTTCTTCTTGGGTTAGGGTATTTATAAGGTGTCACTTGTGTGGATAGGTGAGGGGTCCTCCTTTTAGGCGAGAGATCTCCTATCGGATCCTTGCTGTCCCCTTCGGCGGACCTGTGGGTGGCACATTCCCAAAGGGTCGTGATTATTCCACATACGCCCTACTACTGATTAGGTGCTTTAGAGGGTTCCTCAGGCACTTAGGTGACTCAATATCCCCCTCTGATTGGCTAGTTCCGCTTCTCCCTAACGTGACCCGTCGTTTTCAACATCATGCACGCCAGAGGACAGCATCAACGCTTGTGGCGCTACACCTATCAAGCAATGCTTCCCAAGCTTTCCTTTCTTAGCTTAGAAGCCTTTTGCTTGCATTTGCTAGGGAAGTGCAGTTGCTACCTTGGTGCTTGAGATAGTTGACCTTGACTAGGGCTTAGGTAGAGCTGGATCTAGCCATTGACGATGAGAGCTTAAGTTGGATCTCATATGTCGGATGCCTTCTTTCTATTCTAGTGTCTACTACTTGGGCATTAACTGCCCAACTACCCACCATCATTTACTCTTTTTTTTCTTTCCTTGGGGTGGTTCTTTTTCAGGGCTTGCCTCAGCCCTAGGACGAGCCTCGGTGCCTTCAAAGCAAGTCTCCTGCTTCTTTAAGCATTGTTAGGGCATACGTGATGGTTCACCTAGATTGTGAGGTTGCCATACTCTGCTTCTTTTCTTGGTATCCACCTCCACTTGCCTAGGATCCAGTTCTTAAGCTAGGTCCTCCCTACATACGGGGTTAGATCGGGTCTTCCTCCTAGGTAGGACTTGGTCCTCCATGGTTCGGGCTCGCTCCCTGGTAGGGGTTTGGCCCTCACTAGGTTTGAACCCAAGGATGGACTAGGCCTACGGTTCAGACCGGGTCCTATCGAGCAGATCGAGTCAGCAAGGTTCTTAGTGATAAGAAAATCCTTCTTTAGAGAGATGGCTAAATTTTACGGTTATAGAAAATTACAATAATTCGAGATTTTAGGAGGGAGCCAGACTCAAACCCACAACCTCATGGTATAGGTGTGAGGGTCAAACCACTTGGCCAACCTCATATTATCTAAAATGTACTATAGTTAATAGAATGCAAAAACAAGCCAAACAGTGCATTAAATTATTCTAATACATTTAAAACCCCACCCGATACAAATGCAAAAGAATCTCTAATATATATATATATATATAGTACAATCCACAAAACAAGGCATAAATAACAATTTCCAAGTTATAATTGATCCTAAGAATTTTGTTTTTTTGTTTTTTTTATATTTTTCCTCTCATATAAATGGCATGATATTATACAGAACCTAAACAAAGTCTTCCAAACTCATACATAAAGGAAATTTAATCTTGAAACCTCTTACATGATAAGAGATCTAAATATCTAACCAAACACTTTTTTTAAAGAATCTAACCAAATATTTAAAATGGTTAGTATATGCCTAAATTAACGGAAAGAGGGCTATATTCGTCATTTGCTGGTGGCGCTAAAGGCATTTGACATGTGTAATGCTATTAAATTAATAAAATAAGAAAATAAAATATAAAATTGAAATAAATAGCAAAAAGCATCAAGGGAGAGAGGGAAAGGTCTTTCCTCGCCCTTATATCCCTAGATTCAAAACAAAAGCATTTGGTCCCCACTTAGTCACCTCCCACCAACAAACCCTATCCTCGTGCATTTTCGATTACCATCCAAAACCCTTTCAACTCACCACCGTAGAAGCTTTGAAGGAATCACAAAGAGTACCAAACGACCCCATCACCGGCAACAGAGGACGAAACAAAACTAATAAGTTTAAGTCTCTGTTTTGTTCGATTTCGCTTTCAAGTTGGATCTTTAAAAAACAAAAAAAAACAAAAAATTTGGCTTTTGCATGCACTTAGTTAAATAATTGATAAATTTTGTTTTTTTTTTTAAAAAGATTCAATATTTCTGATTTTGATTTGTGTATTTAGTAGTTAAGGTGTCTTTTGAGTTTTTGTTCTAAGTTTTATGTTTTGTGTATTTCTGATGTTGTGTTTGTGTATGGGGGTGGTTTTTTTTTTTTTTTTTTTTTTTTTTTTTTTTTTTTTTTCAAATTTGGCATTGGGTTTTATAATTTTTCTAGTGATTTTTTCAATTTTGGTAATGGGTTGTTTTTTTAATGTTATTTTGTGAATGTGTATGTAGTTTGTGTTTGGGTTTTGAGAGTGTACTGAACATAAATTGATCATGAGTGTTGCATGGGTATTATGTTTGCATGGTGTATAGTGAGACGTAGTGTACATTTATAGATTTTTGTGTAATGTATATTTTGAATTGTTAACATGGTAATGATACAGTGGTAAATTTGATATGTGCAATTTCTTCAAAATGTTGTCGTTTGAGCTTTTGTGAAGTATGTCGACCAAACTGTTGATATGTATTATGTATATCATAGAACCCAAAGAGTGTAGTGTGATTAGCCTGATAAACAATGCTAAGAAGAAACTAAAGGGGCACCATATCGAGCGTTGAGAAAATTGACAATTATCCATTATGTTTCTGTGGAATGGCTTGCGTCATGTGCTAACAACAGATGAAGAGTTAATGTTCTGCTTCGAGGAGTTTGTCCATTGTGAAAAGCTCATCATAAAGTTTGAATTGATTTTGGTCCCCAATGACATCGAATTCCCTAAAGATGAACCAGTTGGCCTGCTTCCTTGGAGTGATGAAAACAATGTTGAACCAGTTCCACATGAAGATGTCGAGTACCTTGATGAATGAACTGATTCCAGTAGAAAATGTTGAGTACCCTAATGAGGAACTAGTTAGAGATGCAACAAGTGATGAGAGTGCAGTTGACAACGAGTATGAGGTTGATGAAGAGTCAGAGGATGAATTAGATGTCAATTTGGTCGATGAAAATGACGAACAAGATCCTAGTAACCATGACCGTTGTGATCCTGGCAATGATGAAACAATTGTCATATTGTTATCCGATAACGAAAATAGATTGAGTAGAGTGGCTAGATATTGTTGGAAACATCAATGCCAAATCAAAATGAGACCATTGAATTTTAAGATAGACATATTGTTAGGAATGCAAAGATAGCTCGGGATATTGTTAAAAGGTATGTCATCTAAGAGGGGTTTACTTTGAAGAAAATCAAGAAAGATAGTTATAGGTATATAATGACCTTTTTTTTTTTTTTTTTTTTTTGAAAATAGGTATACAATTACTTGTAAGAATGCAAGAATGATGCATGTGATTGGAGAATACATGCATCATGTCTTACGGATAGGGTGACATTCATGATCAAGAGTGTTTGGGGAAGCCATTCGATGTGCCGAAGGGTGGCCGAAAACAAAGAAGCTACATCATAGTCGGTTGCGTTCTTGGGTCCACCATTCATGCAAACCCAATAATTAAGGCAAAAATATTGAAGAATCAATTGCAAGACAAATATTGGGTTTGGCCCGATGACCCAAACCCCTGAATGATGCCAGCTCCTGTGGTTATTGACTGCATTGTCTTTAACATTAGACGGTTATGGCGGTTGGCTTTTCTGCGGATGGCGTACCCAATCCTGTGCTCGGGTCAGAATGTGCACGAGCCAAGTTCGAGTCAGATGCACTCGAGTGCGACCCAGACTTGTCTGTTGCGCATCTTCCTAACGAGCTGATAGGTAGGGACAGAGAGATTGAGGAGGAGGATGGGTCTTGACGTCTTGTCGAGAGATGTCGTGCTAGACGTAGAACCAGAGGTGGACATGCTGCTGCTTGAAGACAATGCCGATGACCATCGACTTTGAGGGCCGCGATTGCTGGAGTGTCATCTTGGAGGAGTTGGTGAGGTGCTTCTTGACACTCTTCTTCAGGAGAGACATATTCTTCTTCTTCGGAGGTCTTGTCATTTCTCAATGAAAGTTCTTAAAATACTCGAGGCGTGTTTATCAATATAAAGCTAGAGGGGGGGGTGAATAGATTTTAACTATTATTACCCAATTTTCGCATGCAAGTCAATTTTACGAAAATGCCCATACTAGTCAAAAATACATACAAGTGTAATATAGTGCGGAATTTAAATAACACTTGATGTATACGTGGAAACCCAACCACTGGGAAAAAACCACGGGCTGTATAGTGCGCCACACTCGGAACTCGAAATCACTAATTGAAATGAAGTTTACAACCTATGTAGACCTCGTCTAACATTCCGGTCTGTAACCCCTCACTTCTACCCAGCGGGCCTTTATTAGCAACCCTATTCCAATTTGCTTGAGGCCTAAGCACTCTTAGCCTCAAGACTTACTTCTCTATGAAGAGAAACAACCCTATGTGAATATGTATGAATATTCAATTAATGCAATAAGAGCTAGGGTACTCTAAATGCTTACCTAGGATTATAAGATGACAATATAATCAATCCTAGATATCACATATAGCTATATGACATGGCATATAACTTTAGCTAAGTAAAGGATCACCAATCCTAGATACAAAGCTATCATATAAAACCCACAAACATTCAAAGGATTAACTAGTTGATTAAAAAATAATCTATCAACCTAGTTATCAATACATCACACAAGAATGTTCATGGCATAGCTTTTAGGCAATAATGACCTAATCAAATAAGCTATGAACAATAATCTCAATCAATAAATGAGATCAATTAGCTAGATGGCATATGAACATTAAAGCCTAGCTAACAAATAAAAACCCAATCAACACATAATCTCAATCTTATATGTAGAAATTAATCTAAACACATATAAGTAAAATATGAGATAAAATTGATAAGTAGAAACACTAATTATGTAAGATAAAAGTGTTCAACAAATCATACCATGTGTGTTGAAGAAGTCCCATGCATTAGCATATGCTAGATGATCCTAGATGATGCTTAGATGAAGATTTATGCATGTGGGGATGGGTTTAGAGAGATAAAGATATGATCTTTAAGCTTTCTCTCTCAAGTCTCTCTAAATATCTCTCTAGGGTTCTAATGATCAAAGACTTGTGTTCTGAACCAGAGATAAGGATGTATTTATAGAGACCAAAAACAGGGCAGGTGAAAATACAATTTTGCCCTTGAAACGCACCGATCGGCGGTTTCATTCGGCGGCCAGGCCGCCGAAATGAACCGCCGAATGGCTCCCGTGTGGAACAGGGGAACTTCGGCGACTTCATTCGGCGGTATGGAAACCGCCGATCCCAACCGCCGTTTTGGACCCGAGAGATATATTTCAATCAGGTCTCATTCGGCGGTTTCGAACGGCGGCAAGGCCGCCGAACGTAACCGCCGATTCACCAAAAATGGTGAAACCAAGGAGAAGCCAAAGGCATCTCCACCGGCGATCATCGCGCAAATCAAAGCACATTACCGTGCACGCGCGGACGTTTCCGAACATCCTTAGGGAAACGAATTACTCCACACTAAAAGCTAACATACATGAAGTGCAAGTGTGGGTATTGAATGCATCCTAATGCCTAACATGTCATGGCATTATCATATAACAAGATGCAATCAATTCAACATGCAAGAAGAGATATTGAATAAATCAATAAAGCACAATGCACACAAAATATAAACACACCATACAAGAATAAGAGTTATGCATGTTGTGTGTGTGTGTGCAACTATATCTCTTCAAGCCAATGTAAGCACTAGATATATACCTTTGGTGCTTGTCCTCTTGAGGTCTTGGAAAGGGTCTTGATCTTCAACAAACACCTAGACTACCCTTACAACCAAACCCCAACATGTGGTTTGACCACGAAATAAGCCAATCAATAATGGGAATCCTTACACTCAAGGAGGTGCTGAGGAAAAAGAGGAGGAACCAACAGATCTTCGTCATTTTCTTGAGTTCAAAGAGTGAGTGAGTGAGACTTAGAGAGAGAGATGGATACTAGTTTTGTGAAAGTAATTTTGCTTTTTATCTATGCTTTTTCACATTTTTTTTAAAGCACTTTGTTTGACATCCATAAGCAGAAAAGCATATTTGGCCTTGCTTGTTTTCAGCCCCAAAAGATGTAGATTGAAAAAGCAAATTCCTTCTTCTTTAAAATCAATTAAAATAGTAGATAGATTGGTGCAAGTGGGTAAAAATTATGGTTTACTTTTTCTAAGTATATTGCTGAGTGGTGCATGATAGGGTATATATCGACCATTTAATTCAATTATCGTAGGACTCATACCAATTAATGCAGTATAAGTACGGCTCCACCTAGACATGTGGTTGATGTTAGTTTCTTTGTCGTTCAAAATTTCTTAAAAGATGATCAATAATTTTCAATGATTTGAGTACTTGCATTTGTATCAGCTAATCAAAATTTTGACCTATGACCAATGAGCATATGAGTCTTGTGAACCGAAGAGATTGAGTTTTTTTTTTTTTTTTTTTTTGAGAGTTAGGATTTTCATAATTTATATAAACCAAAAACAAAGTGAAGGTCTCTAAAATGTTTTTCAACTTGAATTTGGATGTATTAATAATCTAATTGGTTGCTTTTAGTAAATGAATAAATTTCTTTTTATAAGATTATTATTGGTATTAGTATGGGTGTGTGTTTACGGTAAAAGTTTATTTTTAAAATTTTAATAATATGTATATTTACAAAATGGATATATAAATCATATTATTGGGTGATAGTATCGAGACCATTTTTATTAATTTGAAGTCCTACTTTACTAGTTAAAAGGAAAAGAAAAAAACAGAAGAAAAAAAACAACTTTGGAGAGACCTCTTCTCATCTTTCGAATTTGATTATCGGTGCACTATTATTGTTCAATCTCGATAAACTTTTGTAGTGGATTCTTAGTCACAATATTTTTATTTTATTATTATTTATTTTTAAATAAAAAAATAGATGCACATACCTCACAGTTTCTCCACTTTTAAACGTACTAGTAGCCTAAGAGAAGGGCAAATTACATTAACATATCCTAATTATATGTATAATTTCATAAAATTTAGTGAAAATGTCATAATAATACTTCTACTCTTTAATCGAAAAAATGGTAATGATGTCAGTTTTAGGGCCTGTTTGTTTTTCTCATCTGAAGTCTGAAAGCTATTGAAATGTCTTAGTAAGATGTTTTTGTTTGTTTTTTTCATTGGCTGAAATCTGAAAATCAATCAAAATTGTCTGAGAAAAAAAAGCTCAAAATTTGAGCTTTTATTTGAACTGAACAGTAGTGAGGAGAACTTTTAACCTCTATTCCCCGTTTTACCCCTTCACCTGGAAACCAACAACCAAAGCAGACACAACCAAAGACAAACCTGAGATGATGACCGCAAAGAAGAGAAGATGGAGAGTGTTGGGAACAGGTTAAACATATTCTTCATCAAAAAAAATTCTTCAATCCAGAAAATAATAACCAAATTTCCAATCAAATTCCAAAAAAAAAAAAACCACATTCAAGAACACATACTTGTATCAATATCAGAAAAAAAAAAAATCTCATTCAGATACAAACTTTCATCCAATAACCCAAATTTCCAATCAAATTCCAAAAAAAAAAAAAAATTCCAAATACAAACCTCATTCATCAATCCATATCCAAACATTGTCAATATCATATTCAAAAAAAAAAAATCGAAAATAAGATCCAAATATGTGGTAGTTATGGAGGTAAAAAGCTGGATTTGGTGATGGATTGAGATGATTGGAGGTAAAAATCGCTAATGGATTGCGATGGGTTTTGAGGAAAAAAGCTAGATTTGGTGATGGATTGCGATGATTGGAGGTAAAACTGGAGGATGGATTGCGATGGGTTTTGAGGAAAAAAGCTGGATTTGGTAATGGTGGAGGTAAGAGAAGAAGTGAGAGGAAAACCTTTGAATTTGCATGGTGGTTTGGAAATACAAGGGTTTGAAGATGGCAAACGAAAAAAGAAAAAAAAAAAAAAAACAAGAAGAAGAAGTGAGAAAGAGTGAACAGGCGAGGGATGGAGAAGTTTCTATGGATGAAGGATTTTTTTGGTTTTTAATAATTGTTTAATTATAAGGGTAAAATTGTCTTGTTACTCATTTTCAAATATTGATATTCAGACAAAGAAAAAAAAAAAACAAACACGTCTCTCAGACTTCAGACTTCAGACTCAATTCAGATTTCAGACTTATTCAGTCGCTTTAAGTTTTCAGATAAAAAACAAACGCCACCTTACTCTTGCTTTAGACAGTCGCCACTCGCCACACTCATTCGTTTGCTCTCTCTCTCTACTTGCCTGCAAGACAAGTGTTCATTTTACATGGTAATCAATTAAAAGCCACAAGTGTTTAATTAATTACATTATTGCCATTTTGCTACCATTTTCCATCTCTACTTAAACGAACCAACTCACCAAGCAAGACAGCTATGGATATCTATTCTCTCACTATCCAACCTGAAATCGACATAATAAATATTCATATCTTCATTTAAAATAAATAAATAAATATATATATATTATCCAACCTGAAATCGACATAATAAATATTCATATCTTCATTTCAAATATATATATATATATTCCTCAGTACTTCATATGTTTTCTTCTACTTCGCTTGGTTCAAACATCATTTTAACCCACAAAAATGAAAGCTTAAAAATCAATAACCAAAACATCATGTAATAATGTGATGGATAGTTTGTTAGATTCACTCTAATCATTAAATTCGAAATTAAATTCAAACCCAGACTTATCTAATACAACCCATTAGGTAGATTTCATCATTAAAAATCGGTTTGTAAGGAGAGGGTGTCCAATGAGTTATATACCAACAAGGCAACAACTAATCACATCCTTAGGCAATGTGAGATTTAATTGGCATATAACATTATTGATACGAATTTATTAGGTAGAACTCATCTTTAAAAACATGTTTGTGAGGAGAGGTTGTCCAATGGGTCGCCTATGTGAGACTCAATTAGGCGAACCCATTAAGTAGAAATCATCCTTAAAAATTGACTTGTAAGTAGAGGATGCTCATTGGGTTACAAACCCACAACTAATCCTATACTTAGCCAACGTGAGACTCAATTATACACAACATATTCCATCTAAATATCACCACCATACAAAATAAATCCATCACTTCCATTCTCTCACCAACATAAATTCTCTCTCTTTTGTCCCTTTCTTTTCTCTTTTCTCCAACATGAAATCTACATTAATGGAGATTCTAGTCTCAGATCTTTTCCATCTTTGATAGAGGAGATCTGAATTTATATTAATGGAGATTTTAGTTCCAGGTTTCCTACAAAAAAAAAAAAATGGAAGAGATGTGATCTCCTCCGTGAGTATTTTTAACTCTATTGGACTTTTTGGGGGAGGGCTTGTGCAAATAGCACCACTTTAATAAGTCTTGTTTTAATAGCACCAAAATAGGTGATGAGACCAAAATACTCCCACTTACTCTTTTCCTTTTTATTTTTTTTCTTAAAAATTCGAGACTTATTTACAGTTTCGAGACTTATTCATGACTTTTTTTCAAGACTTATTCATGCGTTTTTGAGACTTATTCATGCATTTCGAGACTTAATTCAAGTTTGTTCGGGACTTATTCTATTCGACCTTCATCAATGGTGACAGTGACGATCGGACGACGACGCCGGTTGACTCCGGAGATAGTTGGATCTGGAAGATCGAACGATGCCGAGTTCGTTGGCACCATCGGTTTCGTCAGATTCGCAATGGATCGTCATAGATCAGACGATGAAGATTCGCGACAGTTTGGGTTTTGCTTCGTTTCTCTCTCTACACAACTCGAAAATGAAAACGAACACTTCGGTTACAATGATTGGTACTCGACGAACGTTTTCCCGGTGGTTTTGCCAGTCAACTCACTGGTCGGCGGTGGCACCTCCATTGAAGCTCCATCAATTGAGGTTTTGGAAAAAGGAAGAAGAAGGTGAAGGACACACACGAGAAAAGAAAAGAAGCTGTGGGGTATTTTTATCCAAATTCCATTTTTGGTGCTATTAAAACAAGAGTTATTAAAGTGTGATAATTGTACAAGTCAAAATTTAAAAAGTGCTATATACCCCTATTTCCTCTATTCTCTATTTTTTTTAATAAGTTTTATTGACTGTGTTTTTGGATGAATTTGTGACGGACTGACGGTAAAGAAGGAGATAAGATGGGTAGAGAAAAAGGAGAAAGATGAGTATGTGTTGTTCTTGATTTTGGATTGAGAATATGAACATCAAAATAATTTAAAATTAAATTATTTTATTAATATATTTATTTAAGGAGTAATTGCACAAAACTCCTTTAAGTTTAAGCCTAACTGCAGCTAAATGGATATTTTGCTCAAAATTACATAAACATCCCCTAGCATTGGTTGACTTCCATTAAACTTAACGTTTGACCAAACTTTTAAAGTAAAATGACTTTAATGCCCCTATTTGTATTATTTTAAAACATAAAATAAATAATAAAATCAATTTTAATAAAAATAATGAGGATAATGCTATTATTATTTTTTAAGATATTCATTACCAATTTTCAGAGATATAATATATAATAAAAATGTTGAGGATAATGTGCAATTAACCCGAAAAAAAATAATAACAACATTATCCTTAACATTTTTATTATATATTATATAATATATCTCTGAAAATAGTGATGAATATCTAAAAAAATAACAACATTATCCTTATTATTTTTAATAAAATTTTAAATTTTTATTATATAATATTTATTTAATTATTTATTTTAGGTTATAAAATAATACAACTAGGGGCATTAAAGTCATTTTATCCTAAAAGTTTTGTCAAAGTTAATTTTAACTGAAGTCAACCAATATTAGGGGAGGTTTATGTAATTTTGAGTAAAATATCCATTTAACTGCAATTAGGCTTAAACTCAGGGGAGGTTGGTGCAGTTACTCCTTTATTTAATAAACGATTAGTCAATGGGTTGGTAGTTAGTGTTATTATGATATTTTATCTGGTATTTTGAAAGTATGCATATTGTGTAATTTCCTCTAAAAAAGTAAAAAGAAAAGGCAAAACCAAACGGAGTAACCCAAGTACTAGCGGGTTTTTGAGTGATGTAATAAAACAAACAAAACAAAACAAGTTGTCTTCACATCATCATATACAATAGAGATGTTTAACTTGTCTGCGGCCTCTTCTGCTGCCACCTCCGCCACCATTGTCCCCTTCAACGCCTCTCACCCGCCGCAATCCACCACCACCCTTCTCCACCACAAAGGAACATCACCCACTTCCTCTTCTTCTTCTTCTTCTTCTTCAATCGTCTGCGTGCAACTCCACTCCCCCTCCTCTCTGCGCTCCAACTTCTCTCCAATCAAAGCCATGTCCCTCTCTCAGACTCTCTCTACTGCTCCTTCCCACCATCCCCACTCACCTGCCCCTGGTACAGCCTCTTTGTCTCTTTCAATCTCTCTGTTTCTCTTCTTTATATATGTTTTTGTGCTGTAAATGGTTGACATGGTTGGTGTGCTCTTTGTTGCAGGAAATAAGCAAGTTTTGATATCTTTATCAGACAAGAAGGACTTGGGTATTCTTGGAACTGGGTTACAAGAATTGGGGTTGGTTCTTTTATAAATTTTTTATTTTTTTATTTTTTTTTTGGGTGTTTTTGAAATTATTGTAGTCTACTGTTGATTATTTTGATGGAAATAAGTTGGCTTTGTTTGTAATCTGTGCAGATACACAATTGTTTCGACTGGTGGGACTGCTACTGCTTTAGAAAAAGCTGGGGTCTCTGTGACTAAAGTGGAACAGCTCACCTCTTTTCCAGAAATGGTAAAATTGTTTGCTATACACAACTTGGAATGAATAATTTGTATTCTTATTATCTTATTGAATGATTTCTGATGTTACTGAGGTTGGTGATTTGGTGCTTAAATGTTTAGGTATGTCACCTAAATGAGTGAGATACACTGTTTTTGTACTGAATCCTTTTCGTTCTTTTTTGTTTGTAAAATTACTCAAGTGGTTTTGTTAATATTTGAAGGAAGAAATATTGTTGATGTTCATAATAAAACAAAGTAACAAAGTTGTAATTGAGAGTAGTATCTTAATTACAAAAGTTATGGTGAACAGGAGTTTTTCTTTTCCTGTTAAATCTGAAGCAAAATCACTTCCCTAATAGAAAAGCCCCTGCACCTTCATTCTTTCACTGATCTCTGACGTTGATGCATTGCATTTGTACGGATAAAGAGAAAAATCTGTCCCAATTCACATGCATTTTGGTGTCAATTTATATAACACGTAAAGTACTACTTCTTATTGGTTTTTAGAGGGTCTCCTTCATATCAGTATATATGTTATGTTATAAAATAATAACATAATACTGCTGATTGATCAGTGTTGTATATGAAATGACTGATTAAGTGCGGCCAACATTGCCAAGTGTTAGAATCTTTTTTGGTTGTTTAACCGGCTATTGTTACTAACCTAACTTAGTTCTCTTATGTTTGAGATAAAGTGCATTATTTGTACAATTGAACCATAAGTGATTTCATATAAGTTGAATAGATAAAGGTGGTTATTATATAAACAACTTCTTCAAAAATGGACTACTTCATTTAATGACTTATCATAACAGCACTATGAACTTGGGTCTCAAGCACTAGAAAGTTAGCTTGAATTCTTGTAGCTGCAACTTTCAATTTCACCCCTCCTAGAACCCTGCTTTGTTGGGAAGCACATCAGGATTGGTCTTTTCGTATCAAAACATATATATATATTATTATGTTTAAAGGTTTTACTTACATCAGGTATATTGTTAGGTCCTCTCTCCTTATGAACTCTTCATTTACATGAAAAATATTTACCAAACCTAATATCAGATTCTCCTTCTTAATTACAGTATTAATGTTAGTTTTCTCTTTTAGCTTGATGGTCGTGTGAAGACTTTACACCCCAATATTCATGGGGGTATTCTTGCTAGAAGAGACCAAAAGCATCATATGGAAGCTCTAAATGAACATGGAATTGGTAAGCGACAATGAAACTCTTTAAATATGTCTCCATAATTTTTGCTTTTTTGTTCTCTTAAATATTTTGTCTGGGCCTTTTGGGCATTTTGGACGCATCCTGCTAAAATATTTCCGTACAGGTACTTTTGATATAGTGGTGGTGAACTTGTACCCCTTCTATGATACAGTTACTTCTGCTGGAGGGATTGATTTTGAGAATGGAATTGAGAACATTGATATTGGTGGTCCTGCCATGATCAGAGCCGCTGCAAAGGTTATTTACTAAGTGACTGTAGTGACTTGATAACTGTTGTTGATAAGACTACACTGATCAGTATATCTCAATTTACACATATTCCTTTGTCTCTTAACATAAGCTAATCTAATGCTTTTCATTGTCAATAAAATGGCCTTTTTTAATGACTGAAATTAACAAAGAATGAGTATATACTTATTTTGAGGTGTAATATTATAGTTAGGCTAAGTGTGTGGACTGACCAGTTACATCATGTGAATGCTATGCAGTAAAACCCAAGTAATTCTTGCGTCTGCTTATGGCAATCTCTGAACAATTGAGCCTTGGCTTGTAGAATGCTGTCTATTAGTTTCAAGTTGATTAGAAATAAGTGCCTTTCAAATTGATTTTACATTCCAGAAGTTTGATGGAGTAGTAATATCCAATATCCTTAAAAAAATAATGTGGAGGTAATTCTGACTTTCTTTCAACCCCACACAATGCGTAATCCGCAAGTCCTGAATATTCCAATAGCAGCATTCTGTTAGCCAAAAATGATTTAACACAATGCAAAATGTAATAATTATGTGACAATTTAAAAAGTGGAGCTGAATTTTGGTTTTCCATTTGTATGGATTCCATCTAACATGTACCTTTTGTACAGAATCACAAGGATGTCTTGGTGGTTGTTGATTCAGAAGACTACCCTGCACTTTTGGAATATCTCAAAGGAAATCAGGATGATCAACAGTTTCGTAGAAAGCTTGCTTGGAAAGCTTTTCAACATGTTGCTTCTTACGATTCTGCGGTTTCAGAGTGGTTGTGGAAACAGACTGTGGGAGGTACTGTTTTATTCCTTTTCTGTGTTGTAGACATCATTATTGATGGGGTAATCAGAAATCTCTTGTTAGTAATTTTAGATACACAAAGTTATATGGATGGAGGTAATCTCTCCAATTACGGAGGGTGGTTTGGAAATGACATTGGCTGGTAAACCAAAAATTAAAAACATTTTAAAGGTTTCCTCTGATTGCAGTGAATTTGTTTCCAGCATTCCGTATCACAATGAATGTTATTGACTGAATTGTTTTCTTTTTTGAAGATAAATTTCCTCCTAGCTTAACAGTGCCCCTATCACTCAAAAGTTCTCTTCGGTATGGTGAAAATCCTCACCAAAAGGCCGCATTTTATGTTGACAAGAGTCTCGCTGAGGTCAATGCTGGTGGTATTGCAACAGCTATTCAGCACCATGGGAAGGTGAGATACATTGACAGCTATTTGCTATTCTTCAGACATGAGAATTTGTTCATCATCAATACTTGTATGACAAGTGATATGCTATTTATCCGGTTCATTTGTGAATGTGTCGTGTGTTTTTTTTTTTTTTTTTTTTTGAAATATTACTTATTCTGGTTTTTTGTGGAGAGGGAGGACTCGAACCCACGACCTTGTGGCGTAGTTGTGGTTAGAGAAGACAACTTTCTGTAATATATTAATAACTAGGATTTATAATTATATATATAGGTGTGTTTCTCATATATTAATAAAACCTGACTTCTATGGGGTAAAACTTAAAAGTAGATCATGGTTTATAATTTAGGGATATATTGACTGGGAGGAGCATTATACTGAATTCTGTCTCAAATTATTGTTATTAGATGTGAATTTGTGAATCACTGGCAGCATAAAGGTTAAAAATGGAAGTGACCTCATTGATTTGGAAGCAAATTCTTTCATTATTCTTTATGTTTTGTATTAGAGTTTCTTTAAAGGTTAACAATGTTAATACTCAATTTGTTTTAGACTAGCTGTTGTAATCTAATTTGAGGATTTTATGGGATATACTATTAAAAATAACTGAATTCATGATAATATTTTCAAATCAGAGGTTCTTTATGGCATTTCGGTTCATTTCCTGGCATTTCTTGTTTTCATGGTCTCATTCTATAACATTCACACATGCTTTGTGCTTTTCTTCTTGGTGCAGGAGATGTCATATAATAACTATTTAGATGCTGATGCAGCTTGGAATTGTGTATCAGAGTTTACGAACCCTACATGTGTAGTTGTAAAGCATACAAATCCCTGTGGAATAGCTTCCCGTGACGATATCCTTGAAGCATATAGGCTAGCAGTGAAAGCAGATCCAGTTAGTGCATTTGGTGGCATTGTAGCCTTCAACATAGAAGTTGATGAGGTAATTTGTTATCTACAGCTTTCAAGTTTATCACTGAATTCACTTGTTAAGCTCCAGCTTCTATAAAAGCTTCCTGGAGTGGTTGTGAAGTCATATAAATAAGTACAAGTCATTTGATATCTATTGTCTTATCATCTTCGCCGAAAAGTTAGAAGAATATTGGCAATGATATACAATAGCATTTAGTGATTGGATTGCTGACCTGACTAACTGTAGAACTAGACTGGTGCTGAAACTCACTTTACATTTCTGAATACTTACCTCAATGTGCTTTTAGGTTCTTGCTAAGGAAATCCGAGAGTATAGGAGCCCAACAGATGGTGAAACTCGGATGTTTTATGAGATTGTAGTTGCTCCCAGTTACACAAAGAAGGGACTTGAGATTCTTCGTGGAAAATCAAAGACTTTAAGAATCCTCGAGGCAAAAAAGAATGAAAGTGGAAAGCTTTCACTCAGGCAAGTTGGTGGTGGCTGGCTAGCTCAGGATTCAGATGACTTGACTCCCCAAGATATCCAATTCAATGTAGTCACGGGAAAGACTCCACAAGAAAGTGAGCTACGTGATGCGGAATTTGCATGGTTGTGTGTCAAGCATGTCAAGAGCAATGCCATTGTAATAGCAAAGGTTGGTGTTTTTCCAGATGAATCTTTTATAATATTTTGGTAATGTGGAAATGTTTGGTAGACTCAGAAAAATCTTGTCTTTATCATTTGGGCAGAATAACTGTATGCTTGGCATGGGAAGTGGGCAGCCAAATCGTCTCGAGAGTTTGAGAATAGCATTGAGGAAGGCAGGAGATGAGGTTAAAGGAGCTGCTTTAGCTAGCGATGCTTTCTTCCCATTTGGTAATTACTTTCTTGTCAACTGACTAAGATAAATCTCACTAACAGTGGTCATAAGTGTTAAGATAATTTCTAGGTATAATTTAAGTAAATTATTAGGGGGGAACGATTGGAAATTTGTTAAGACACTTGCACTGGGTAAAATAGTAACTTAAAGAACAAATAGTAATTAAATAATTATCTAGTACGAGTTCTTTATGTCATTATATTAATCTCTATGAAAATTATTCTATAAACAGCATGGAAAGATGCTGTGGAAGAGGCCTGTGAGAGCGGGGTTGGAGTGATTGCAGAGCCTGGTGGGAGCATCAGAGACGGGGATGCCATAGACTGCTGTAACAAGTATGGGGTTTCACTGGTTTTTACCAATGTGAGGCACTTCAGGCATTGATTGATGTTTGACTTCTGAACTTTTCCTTGTGCTACATTTTCTGGGTGAAACCCTGTGGTTACCAAGTTTGTGACGGGATTAATTAGTTCTCTCATGGGATGCATAAGCATGCAACCATGTTGTGCCATTTAGGTTAATGTATTTTCAAGGAACCAGAGATTTTGTGTTGACACTCAAAGTTTGTGACTTGTGTACCTGATCTTCAACAGTTATATGTTTGATAATAATGAGAGAAAAGAGTTGAACTTAAATGGATAACCATGCAGGGTTGCCACTAATGTCACAGTTAGATAAGTTGTAATATAACATCAAGGAATAATAACATTACAAGATGCAAGATGCTAGTCCATTTTCCAGTCAAATACTACTAAATCAATGAAAAGTTTTGAAATTATTTAAAAGGGTTTTTATGTATAAAAATGTTTTTATTCCAATTTAGAGGCTATCAGAATCTATTTAATTTAACTGTACGAATCTATTTAATTGTATGAACGTGAACATGTAGGAATATGGTAGTTCTATGGCAATAAATCATGGTTCCAAAGGTCCACAAAAATCAAAATGCATTTGAAAGCAGTAAGGCATTTGTAAATAACATGAAATAAGGAGAAAATCAAGGCAAAAATGGAGGTTTCCACCTGCTAATGCAATAGAACAACAAAACTATATCTTTTCATGAGTAAGCTATTGTCTTTCCATTGAATTATCACAGCCAAAACAACAAGAAAATAGTCAAAATGAAGAAACTATGAACTTTTTAATAGAAAATTCCACACTAAAGATTTATAACATCAAGGGAAGCACATTAAAAAGTGAATAAGCTACAAAATTTGCTTCAATTATTGTTTTTTCTAAATCATCATGTAAACTATAATAAGAACATTAAGCAAAAGAAAAGAAGATGCCAAATACTGTGGAAACACTATCAGTTATTCTTCTCTCTAGAATGATGAACATGATTTGTGGCCTTTGTAGATCAAAATTACAGCTTTGAATGCTTGGAAATCAACACAGTAAAGATAGCATCCACTAGTATCCTCACCTTAAACTCGGTGAAGATACAAAAAGTTTGATGTCTAAGAAAACAATATTAGATTCAAAAAGTTTCGACTGAATTACGGACAATAGGCTTTCAATCATTCCATGATGACTTTTGCCCCAACAGCTTTCATCTTCTCAATTATTTGCTCACCTTCTTCTTTTGACACTCCTTTCTTAAAAACTACCGGCATCTTCTCCACCAAATCCTTTGCTTCCTTGAGACCCAAATCAGTAACACTCCTCACTTCCTTTATTATTTTTATCTTTGACGATGTTTCATATGATTCTAACTTCAACTCAAAAACAGTTTTCTCAGGTTTCTCCTCCTCCTTGGCTGCTCCAGCCGATGCCTTCATTGTCATTCCAGCCAATCCAGCAGCACCAGGCTTCATAACCCCGATAACCGGCGGTTCCTTCATTCCCCGTTTCTTCATTATAATGGAACCAAGTTCCACACTTTCAGCCACTGTGAGTCCAGATATTTCGTCTACGAGCCTCCAAACACGCTCAGTTGGAGGACTACGATGCTCAGCGGGATCAAAAGTCGCCGGATCATAATCAGCAGGGAGTCTTCTTTGATCAATCTCCACCTCTTCCTCTACTTCTTCCTCTTTCCTTGCGGTTTGAGCAAAGCCTCGAGAAATCACCCCAAAGTTTAAGACATTCAGTGATATCAGAGGGGGAAGATGGGGGTTTTTGGAAAAGCCATTCGGAAAATGATATCTTAGCCTTGAAATTAAGCTCATTTCCAGCTTTTCATTCAGTACAAGCTTTTCCAATACTAAATTGAAATTCAACCTGCAAAATACTTAATATCAAGCACTCAGTGCACAAAATACATGGCCTGAAATCTGAACATGAAAAAGTTCATTAAAGATTAAATATATGTAAACACACGACAAAAACACACACGTAGTAGCATCTGTTTAATAGATTTAAAGATCATTATTTATCTTAAACAAAAAAAAATAAAAATGCACTAGTCACAGGAAATGAAACTACAACCAGAGAGCAGAGCAGAGCTTCTTTTTATTCCTAGCTTATTATGGGATAAGCGAGCTAATCATAGGAATGATCATTCCTTGCAATTAATAAGTGCACACAAAAATTCTCAACATGAACTTGGCCGCTAATTGCACATTGTTTCAACAGCTTTAACAAAACACGACCCGGAAAATATACAAGCCGGTATAAAACACAGTCCCAATATTTATCTATCTTCAAATTTGATCTTCTGGAAACTAAATCGAAGCAACTAGGGGTGAACTTAGAGATGGCAGCAGGACGGGGCTTGTACAGGAATCCACCATCCAAGCCCCCATACCTGTTTTTAAAGGGCAATGAGTGCACCCACATCAAAATTAGCTCTTTTCGTTCAATTAGATGCCAAAAATTTTATGGTTTTTATTTTTATTTTTTGGCTATGAAAATCCATAATTCATGTTGTATCATTGGACTGTCTTACAAACACAGAGGGAAAAAAAGAGAGAAAAGAAATGAAAAATTGGCAAGATTAAATCTGGTTGAAAAAGCAAAAGAGAAAAAATAATCATAACCCTCATAAGAATTTGATTATATAGTATTGAGTTTCGGTGGTGGGTGTCTGGTTAGTGTGAAAAGGATTCGACTTTTGGTACAGGATTTAGGGTTCTCAATACATTTAGAACAAGATTCAATTTTTTTAATCGGTGACAATCATAAACCATATTCAAGCTATTTTCGTCGACACCCATTTAAGATTCAATGCAAAAAACGATAAACATAAATGTAAATAGAGAAAAAGATGGTACCTTGGAGTAGACTGAGATGGAAGTGTAAAACCCTAGAGAAACTCACAGAGGAACCAGAGAGAGGTTTTTGGTTTAGCTGACTGATGGATGGTCACGTGAGACTCACGCACCAAGCCTAGTAAGACATTAGAGTAATACTAATGAACCCCACTTTTGTATTAAACATACCCTCCTTACTTCTTCTTAGGTCATCTTCTCGTTGTCAATTTTTTTATATTTATTTTTCATTTTATTTATTTATTTTTCACGGTCTGATTTGATCAGTACCCAGTCGGGTCTTTTTTTGTTCCAATGAACTATAACACCAAATCATAGAAAAATGATTTAGATGAAATCAAATTATTATTCTTTATTATTCTTTATTATTCTTTTTCTTTTTTTATTTATTTAATTTATGACAGGTGATATAAAAAAAAAAAAAAAAGGGCTGACTGTTAAATACTACCCGTTAAATTATTTTATGTTCGTATTTATTTATTTGTTTTTTGATATGTCAAACTTAAAATATTACCGACCAAATAAACTTTGTAAATGAATTTTTTTTTACCACCAAACCAAATTGTGTGGTTGTATTCTGTTAGCTAGTGAGAGCACTACAATCCAACATGTCACAACACTCGATTCGCTTAAAAAATTCGTTTAAAAAATTGGCACGCGGCCCACACTATCATGATGAAGTTATATGATACTTATAAAATTGGGTCTCTGAAAACCAAATGTGGGTGTGTGTAAGTTGCACATTATCCCAGCCCCTCCACTCGGCCCAATCCAGTGCACACCCATTGATGTACTTTTTGTTTTGTCAAGCAGTCCAGCACTTCGTACTATTGTGAGAGAGAGAGAGAGAGATGGAGACACAAACCGGAAGGTTGGTTGTGGAGAAAGTGGGAGGGAAGTCAACTGTGACAAGCTGCTTCTCCAAATATCCACTCAAATTCATCATCCCAAATAAGGTTGGTTTCCTCTTGTTTTTAATTTTACATATATATATATATATGTATGTATACATAGTAATTTATATATAAAGTTAAATGCATATGAGCTATGAATTCTCAGGTGGGTTCTTCAGAAAATGATGCTGTTTGGGTTTACACCCTCACTTATGGTGGTGGGATTGTCTCTGTATGTTCCATTCCCATCTCTCACATTTGCTTTTTTGAGTTGTGCTTTTCCAGTTTTTCTTTTATTGTTCATTTGTGTTGTTGGGTTTGTAGGGAGATTCCATATCATGTGAATTTAGCATTGGAGATGGCTGCACCACAGTTTTAACTACTCAAGCTTCAACAAAGGTCTTCTCTCAATTTAATTAAATTATGCATTTTAATGTAAAGATGGTTTTTGATGATGGAAAAATGCATATTGCTCTGGATTGTATGGATTTGGTGAATTGGAATTCATTTGATCTGTGGGTTGTTTATTATGAATTCTCCCAACTTTTCTTTTCTTTGTTTATATTTGTGATATAGGTATACAAGTCTCTTGGGTCCAAGTGTTCTGAGCAAATCTTGGAGGTAATGGTCTTATGTTAATAATATAACATGGAAGACAATATCGTTGTATTTCAAACTTTATTGTTACACTGATGGGTGCTCAATTCTTGTTATATTATGTTATGGAGACTACATCATAGCATTGCTTGGTGTTTTGAGTTGTATAGATAGATTATATGGAGTCCTCTTAGTGTTTTGCCTTTCTTTTAACCTTTTCTCAATTCTCAGTAGTTGCCTTTAATTTTGATATAAGTAGTTGATATAATTTGTTACCGTCTTGATTGAGCATTAGTCTACTTCTGTACAAGGAGGCTGTACTTGATAAACATATAAAAGGCTTTGGACTTGTTTAGAGGTATATGATTGAAAGGAGCCACTACTAGCTTCCCGTGGACCCTGAGAAACCCCTTCCCCTTCTAGATCCGCACACATTTTCAAAGAGATCATCCATCTTCTCCAATAATTGCTGGTGGCCAGAAATGATAATACTCACGTCTCTCTACCCTTTGGTCCATACCAAGGCTCTTATATACTTTGGCACAGTGACCTTATTTCTACCTATTTTTACTGATTGAGAATGGTGGAGAAATGAAAAATTAAGTAGGGTTAGGTTACATTGAGAGAATCTTAGCTTCCGGATTTTAGAAAATGATTTAAACTCAAAGTCAAAAAGCCTAATTTTTATTCATCAAGTACAACTCCTTTTATAGAATTAGGCTAATGTTTACATGTTGCGATTCATGAGATGACAACAAGAATATGTCAACTACTCATGCAAAATACTAAGACAACCAGAAACTGGACTTCATGCTAATCCATACAAGACTCAAACATGAAGCAATGCTCTGACATGGTCTCCATAACATGTTTTTGACTCTATTGTATCAATTTTTAGTCTTTTTTTACTTGTACTTGTTGTGTTGTGACTTGATCTTGAAGAAAGAAATAATAGTTGTGACTAGATGGAGTTTTCAAAGTTCCACAAAGCAAATATAAAATCATGCTTACCGGATTATGCACAAATTTCATTAAAGATTCTACTTTTTGACTAATAATAGGGTGGACGGTTTCAAGTGACAATGGGTAGTTATTGCCATGCAGTAGGCAAGAATTGGGATTGATGCCATTTTAGCTGTGATTCCAGATCCAGTGACGTGCTTTTCAACTGCAAGGTATTCTCAGAAACAAATTTTTAGATTGGTTTCAGACTCAAGTTTGGTCATTGTAGATTGGATTACAAGTGGGCGCCATGAAAGCGGTGAGAAATGGGATTTTGAACTTTACAAGAGCACCAACCACATATTCTTAGAAGGCAATCAGCCTTTATTTCTTGATACGGTAATTTTTTTTGTATTAATGTTGCAATTTTAATAATTGATGCAAAGCTACGTTGTAGGATTTATTTTTTCTTTTCATTTTATCATATTTTTTCTGGGTGTAACTTATATTGAGAGCCAAACTCAGAATCCTAATCACACCAAGATGCTTGCTTCAACATTCAGGGCAGAATAGAGGCGTCCTTCAAACTTAACAAAATTGCTTAAGTTTGGGATTATGGTTTTAAATGATTTCATTTTACGTATTAAATTTGTTGAATAAATGGCACCTATTCTTTGTTTTCATATACTAAATTTGTTGAATAAATGGCAGCTATTCTTTGTTTTCATATACTCTAGGGTCAATGTTAGTCTACTTACAATCTTGTTTATCTAGTAACTGTTACTTGATATATTGGGTTAAAATGATGTACTGGAATCCTTGTAGCAGAATCCAAATTGTAAGAGGAGACTGTTTTAATTGAGTTGACGCCAAAATTTCGCTTTGACCAATTGGGCCTCACGGTTTTGTCCTTGAAAAGGCCCTCGTGGGGTTAAGGCTAGCCTTTGCTTATTTATACCACAAACTAGTTTTGACTTCAACTAATGTGGGAGAAAACCCCCTAACAACAAATTGATTAATGATTGGTACACATGAAAGGAATGTGGAAACAGAGGCTTGTAATATGTAAATTTATTTGGCTGTTTCGTTGCACCTTTATGTTACAATTGAAAGACCTGAGTAAAGATTGATTTGTGAAGACATCTTTTTCCCCGTCAATTCAATGGAGTTAAAATTTTCAAATAAATTGTGTAATGTACATCATATTGAAGATACAAAAACCACAGATATTGTGTTACCACATTTGTTTGAATTTTAATTTGGAATCCATCTAAAATATTAAGAGGAACTATCATAATAATTTCATCTAAGTGTGGTTGTAGACACTCAGTGTTCTGTTTCACCTTCTTGCCATAAAGGGTTGAGTGTTTTGTCACAGGTACTGCTAGAACAAGGAAGCAATACCAGCGTTTCAGAACGTATGCAGGACTACCAAGTCATTGCAATGGTCATACTATTGGGGTAGATACTTTCATCCTGTACTAGCTTGTCTCCTCCTCCACGATCTTTTATTTTCGTTTGTGATTTTGTTGGTTTAATATGCTGATTAGTGAAAGGAATTTAGATAAACCAATCCATTTTGGACTCACTGATTTCCTCCTTGTAGGCCGAAGCTAAAGCAAATTCAAAATCAAATTCAAGAAAACGTGAAGAGGATGATGTCTGAGCAATTATACATTCCTTCTTATGGCTTGGGACACCGTGGAAAAACGAGTCCTGATTGTTATTTGACCAAGCCGACCTTTATTGCTTCTTGCAGCGTCTTTGGTCCTAAGGTATGTTTGTCACTCATTAGAAATGACTGTCACAAGGCCACTGCAATTCTTATACTGCAACCAGACTCAACTAATCATATTTTAAAGCCGAGAAGCTCTCTAATTGTCTCCTTGCATATCTCATGTTTACAATCATTTTTACTTAGAATTAAATGTGGATTTACCATGTAAAGCAAACACTTTTCAAATTTCCATTACAAAGGCTTTTGTAAATTTCAAGTTAGGTAGTGGTTTTTTGTCTTCAGGGAATAGGTGTTGTTGTTCGAATAGCTGCGATGACAACTGAATCAGTATACAGGTTCCTGCACCAGCAATTGGCCAGCCTGGAGCCGATGCTTGGGGTATCGCCATATTGTTGAACCTGGAAAGGAACTTAACTGTGTAACCTTTCAACTGGCTCAAGTTTTCAAATTTTACAAGAACATGGAAACAATTTTCTGAAGGAGATTGTCTTTCTAGTGATTGTATATTGGTAATAAATTGGTGAACCTGCTAAGTTACTTGAGTTCTTGGAAAAACTGTGTAATATCATCAAAATCCCTTTTTGGTATACATTTGGAATAGATGGATTTGTAGTTTCTGAAGATGAGTGTGGTCACTTTGATGCATCTGTCCTTTTATAAGCTCCAAGGAATTTTATGAACATCTCTACGGGATTTAATCACAAATATTCTACTTTTATCAATCACTACCAATTACGCACATCTCATGTCTCAAGTGCTGTACATCTGTCATTCCTCCCTTGTGATGAAGGGTTCGAGTCCCATCAGGTTTATTTTGCAAGTATGTTTGATGAGTTTTTCCCCTGATGTTTATTTTGCAAGTATGTTTGATGAGTTTTTCCCCTGATGTTGTAGGAGTAAATATATTTCGGATGTTTAATGCGTTCAGCATCATGTTTCAAACAAAATAAAAATCACTAACAATTGATCATTGAGTTATTGAGGAGATGTTTCGAGGGTTCGAAAGTTATATAGCACCTTTTTGAGGTGGTATTTTAAGACTATCATTGTTTTAATAAGTTAAGTTTAAATGACACCTAAAATGGGTTCTTTCAAAAATGCTCCCCTCTGTAACCTTTTTCACTATTTCTTTTTTCAAAATCCTCCATTAATGGAAGTGAAAAACCTCCATTAGGGGTCGAAGTCGGCCTCTATTGGAGGTTGAACTGACCTCCAATGGAGGTTGAAATTGACCTTTAATGGAGGTCGAAATTGACCTTTAATGGAGGTCGAAATTAACCTCCATTGGAGGTCAATTAAGAAGAAGATGAAAAAAAAAATTCCCAAAAAAAATTGGAAATATCCGAGACTTTTCAGGTATTTCCGAGACTTTTTAGATAATTTCTTCTGAGACTTATCAGATAGTTTCCGAGACTTTTTGGTAAATTTCGAGACTTTCTGGGCACAAATAAAATTTTCCGAGACTTTCTGGACACAAATGAAATTTTCCGAGACTTTTGGTAATTTCCGGGACTTTTTGGTAATTTTCGAGACTTTTACTAATTTCTGAGACTTTCTGAGCAAAAATAAAATTTTTGAAATGACCAAATCCAAAAGTCTCGGAAAAATTTATTTTTACCCAAAAAGTCTCGGATATTACCAAAAAGTCTCGGAAATGACAAAAAGTCTCAAAATTTCATTTTTGTCCAAAAAGTCTCAGACATTACCAAAAGTCTCGGGAATTACCAAAAAGTCTCGGAAACTACCTGAAAAGTCTAAAAAATTACTTGATTCTTTTTTTTTTTTCCAATTTATATTTTTCATCTTCTTCTTAATCGACCTCCATGGAGGCCGAACAGACCTCCAATGGAGGTCGAACGACTTTGACCTCCAATAAGCTTCCATTGGAGGTTGAACAGACCTCCATTAGGATTTGAAATCGACCTCCATTCCAGGTCGAACGACTTTGAACTCCAATAAGCTTCCATTGGAGGTTGAACAGACCTCCATTAGGATTTGAAATCAACCTCCATCGATTTCAAATCCTAATGGAGGTCTGTTCAACCTCTAATGGAAGCTGATTATGGAGGTCGATTTCAAATCCTAATGAAGGTCTGTTCAACCTCCAATGGAAGCTGATAAAGAAGATAAAAAAAAAAAATTGAAAAACTGAAAGTAAATAAAATATATATGTAAAGTAATGGCATTTTTGAAAATTCATTTACTTTAGTGCCTTTAAAACTTAAGTTATTAAAGCAATATCACTCGTGAAACACTAACTCAAAAGAGTGACAAAACCTCCTATTTCCTTGGATGTTCGATGTAGAATTCATCAATTCATGTGGCTTTTTGCTATTCAAATCGTGGGATGAAAAAATATTTTAGGAAAAAGTTGTTTGGTTGGAATTTTTATGTAATTTCAATTTTCTGTTCAAAATTATTAATAAATAAATTACTTAAAAAAAAAAAATTATAGATGATATTGAAACTATTTTAGATAACATAAAATGGTATACTAATTTTTAGAAATTATTTTTGAATCATGAATCAAATCTCAAATGCCAATGTATAGAAATTCTTATCATCTTATATTCTAATGTTTAAAAATTAATACAGTGGTCTGATATAGATTGTAAACAAATGAAATATAGGAGAACATTGAAGTTAGTTTCACAATTACATTCATAGCTCGCTGTTCACAACTAGTTTCAATAATTCATTGTGTATAATTTTAACTAGTGCTGGCAAAACGGGTCAAGCTTTAGCGGGCCGCCCGGCCTGGCCCGTTTCGTTTGTGGGCCCGGCTCGCCAGCTTAATAGGCCAGGCCTAAGCCTGCTAGGCCTAGGTGGCACGGTCTGCGGGCCGGGCCCGGTCAGACCCACCAGGCTCGCGGGCCCTAAAAAAAATTGCAAAAATGAATTCTAGCGGGCCCTAACAGGCTGGTCCATGGGCCGGGCCCACGGGCGGCTTGTTAGGGCCCGCCAGAATTCAAAATTCAAAATTTAATTTTTTTTCCTTTAAAATTTGAATTGAGGGGTGGGTTTTGTAATTAACTAGGTGACTGTTGGGGGAGAAAAAGAATTATCCAAAACTTTTTAGAAATTACAATTTTTTTTAATCTTTTACAATTTTTTTTCAATTATACCCTAACCTAACATTTTCCTATAAATACCCCAATCACCCTCACCTCATTCTCAACATTTTCTATACTTCCCTAATCCCTACTCTCTTATTCTCTCTATTCTCTACGATCTCCAACATCTCTCACTCACTCTTTCAACTATTTTGTAATTTATTTTATTTATTTAATATATTATTTATATACTATATACTATTATACTAATATACTATACACTATACATTATATATTATATATTTACATACCTCCCACTCTCTAGTCTCTACATATTCTAAGGCTCTTACTCTAGTCTCTACATATTCTAATGAAGAACTCATGGATGACTTCTCCAGCATGACCATCGAAGAGAGTTCCAGTAGCAACCAGCCGGCGAGCTGATGTAATTGTAAATACTTAATTTGTTTTTTTTTTTCCGATTGCACTCTTTTTCCCTTACCAAGTTTTTATCTCATTGGGTATTTCTTGGTAAGGTTTTTAACGAGGCAATCATGATTTGTAATTGTAAGGATTCCCATCTACTGATTGGCTTATTTCGTGGACAAACCACATATTGGGGCTTGATGTAAGGGTAGCTTAGGTATTTGATGGTTGGTGTTTTACACAACCAAGGCCCTCTCAAGACCTCAAGAGAAGAAGCACCAAAGGTAAATTCTAGTGCTTACTTGCTTTGAAGAGATCTAGTTGCACACACACACAACTCATGCATAAATCTTATTCTTGTATATTGTGTGTTTTATATGTGTGCATGCATGTTCTTGAACATCTCTTCTTGCATGTTTTATTTGATTGCATCTTGTTCATTGAAATGCCATGACATGTTTAGGCATTAGGATGCAAATCCATGAATTCTATTCATGCATGTTTAAGTGATTGCATCTTGTTCATTGAAATGCCATGACATGTTTAGACATTAGGATGCATTCACTTCCCACACTTGCACTTCATGATTAGTCTTAAGTGTGGTGTAATTCGTTTCCGTTTGTGTGATCGGAAACGTCCGCGCTTGCACGATGGTGTGCATGTCTTAGCGCGATGGTTGACCACTTGAGAAGGTCTCATCCTTCTCTTGGATAAGTGGCAGTTTTGGTTTGGTTGTTTGGAGTAAAATGTCTAGTTTCAAGAGATTGAATTTTAATGATTTAAATGATTTTCAAAACTGACCTATGTATGGTCTTGTGGCCATAACTTTTTACACAAAACTTCAAAATGAGTTTTGAAAATTTCTGTACAAACTAGACACCCATAGCTTTCCAACGGTATATTATTCGTAATATTTCATGACCGTTTGGATTGGTTTTAAAATCTCCAAAGTTACAACCAAAACAGGGCAACTCTGTTGTTGTCTGTTTCTGACCTTTGGTCACTCAATTGACCATAACTGTTTCTACAGACATTGAAATATCATTCTATAAAAACTAGTAGAAAGTACACATCTATACCTTTCCAATGATATATCATACGAAAGGTTTCGATGTCGTTTGGTCATGTTTCGAAGCGCTCGAATCTTGAGTCGCTGTACTGACGCGAGTACCGAGAAAATGCCCATAATTTTTCCATTTCTTCCAAAACGACATAGTTTCACTTGGGCATTATAAATACATATCTTTCTCATCATTTTGAGGGCTGAGCCACAAAATCAAACCCTAGAGAGAGAGGCTCCATATTCTTGAGAGAGAAAGAGAGACTTGAGAGAAAAAGCTTAAAGATTACATCTTTATCTCTCTAAACCCATTCCCACATGCACAAATCATCATCTAGGCATCATCTAGGTTCATCTAGCATGTGCTAATGCATGGGTCTTCTTCAACACACATGATATGATTTGTTAAACACTTTTATCTTACATAATTAGTGTTTTTACTTATCAATTTATCTCTTTTATCACTTGTATGTTCTTTGAGTAATTTCTACATACATGATTGAGATTATGTGTTGATTGGGTTATTTATGTTAGCTAGGTTTTCATGCCTATTTTATATCTAGCTAATTAATCTCATTATATGATTGAGATTATTTTTGATAGCTTAATTGATTAGGTCATTATTGCCTTAAAGCTATGCCATAAACATTCTTGTGTGATTTATTGATAACTAGGTTGATAGATTGTTTTTTAATCAACTAGTTAATCTTTTGAATGTTTGTGGGTTATTTGTGATAGCTTTGTATCTAGGATTGGTTATCCTTTACTTAGCTAAAGTTGTATGCCATGACATATAGCTATTTTCATATCTAGACCTGGCACGGTTCCGGTTGGAACCGCCGGAACCGGAATCGGAACCTGAACCGGCGGACACCGGTTCCGGTTCAAGAGTTTGGTCGAACCGCCGGTTCGATGAATTACATTTTTTTTTTTTTTTTTTTTTTGTTGGGCTGCCGTTGGAGCCCAACGGTCGGCTGACGTCAGCCGACCGTTAGGCCCAACGGTCTGCTGACGTCAGCAGGCCGTTGGGGTCCAACGGCTACCCCTTTTTTTATTTTTTTATTATTTTTTTCTTTTCTATAAATACCCCCCCCCCCCCCCCCCCCAATTTTTCCTCACACCAATTTCTTCTCAATTCTCTCTAATTTCTCTCCAACACTCTCTCAACTCTCAACTCTCAACTCTCAACTCTCAAGTGATAAGTCTCTCAATCTCCAAGTTTCAAAGGTTTTTAATATTTATTTCATTTTTTAATTATTTTATTTGAAATTAATTTTATTTCCAATTTGCAATTTATTTTATTTGCAATTTATTTTATTCCCAATATATTTTATTTTCAATTAATTTTATATCCAATTTATTTTATTTGCAATTTATTTTATTTCCAAATTCCAATATATTTTATTTTCAATTAATTTTATATCCAATTTATTTTATTTGTAATTTATTTTATTTTCAATTAATTTTATTTCCAATTTATTTTATTTGCAATTTATCTTATTTCCAATTTATTTAATTTCCAATTAGTCAATTATTCTTCTAAGTTCTAAGTTTCCAATTCTCTCCCAAATTTATTTTTAAATGGCAAGTGGAAGTGGTGGAAATGGAAGGGGTCACAGCCGTGACGGTCCTAGGCGTTCGATTTCAATGAAAGGTAAGGGTACTATGATCAATAATCTCGATCATAACAACCCCACCTATCATGAATATCTGCAACGTCGGACCTATGCTGAAGACCTAGGCCTAAATATTCCTGATCCCCCTCTTACAATTTCTGAACCCGATCCCAATGAAACCACCCCCAACAATTTGACAAGCCAGTCAGAAAATATACCTGATATTGATACACCTCTGGATTTTGGTTTTGATACACCGGAAGTGGATCTAGAAAGGGAGGAAGATCTGATACAGAAGCAGAACAAATCTGATCTCTTCGTCAAACATATGAAGAAAATTAGGATTGAAGATGGAAGCTTTACAGCAGCTTGCAATTACTGCAACAAAGTATATAAATGGAGCAAATCCGGAGGATATGGCACTTATTGGAAGCATATTGAAGTCAAACATCCAGACGCAGTGGTCAGAATGAGGTCACAAACACAAATTCCCAGGTACGCTACTCCTAACCAACAATTATTTCGTTATAATGATGAACAAAATAGAGAAGAATTAGCTAGGATGGTAGCAGTAGAACATTTATCATTCAGTTTTGGTGAGAGGGTTGGCTTTATTAACTATTGTCGACGAGCATTAAACCCTGCTGCATGCCGTGTCCCTAGATCCACGCTCACACAAACACTTGAAAAGATTTATGTGAGAGACAAAAAAAAGTTAGAAAAATATTTTGAAAAATATAATGGTCGTGTTACCGTATGTGCCGACATATGGACTGACCATTGGCAATCGCATTCATACTTGGGTGTCACTTGCCATTTTATGGATAATGCATGGACAATCCAAAAAAGAATTCTTGCTTTTAGAGTTTTTGATGATTCACACAATGCTCAAAATATTTTTAGACAGCTTAGAATTATTTTTTCAGAGTATAATATTGAAAACAAAATTTTTACAATTAGTTTTGATAATGCTTCTGCCAATACCGCTGCTATTCCACTTTTAATTGATTTATGCAAACCCTTTCTTGGTGGTACATTTTTTCATCAAAGATGTGCATGCTATGTTTTAAATATATGTGTTCAAAAAGGATTAGAAACTCTTCAATGTTTTATTGAACCTATTAAAAAAGCCCTAATGTTTTTATGGAGAAATCCTTCTACAATGAAAGCATGGGCAAGATATTGTAAACAAAATGGTAGACGTGCCATTAAATTTGCTCGTGATGTTCCAACACGTTGGAATTCTACTTATAAATTGCTTGCTCAAAGTTATGAGTATAGGGATTTATTAGTTTCTTTTATTCAATTTCATGTTCCTAACATTCAACTTTTTGAATCTCATTGGGATGCTTGTTACAATGTTTTCAATTTGTTAAGAGTTTTTTATAATGCTACACAAAATTTTTCTAAAATTTATTTTCCTACAACACATTTATTTGTTATTGAGAGTATTAATATTGCTGGTGCATTTTTTTATTGTGAATCTGACCAAGCAATAAAGGAAGCCGTTAGTTCTATGAAGCAAAAATGGTTAAATTATTATACGGAATTTCCAAATATTTATTTTATGGATCCGGTACTCCGAACGTAGATGTTGCACGAACAAAAACTGCATCTCAGCCTCCATCCTCCTCCTCTGGATTTATGAATTTAGGGTATAGTATGTTCTCAAAAAAAAATAAAAAACCAAGATGTTCTTCATCAAGCTCCGATTCGCATGCCGAGCTTGAATCTTATCTAGCTTCTTCTTGTGATTTTCCTGAAGAATTTGACCTCTTAAAATATTGGAATGATGCTACGAAGTACTATCCAATTTTGGCTATGATAGCCAAAAATATTTTTTCAACACCGGTTTCTACTGTGGCGGTGGAACAAGAGTTGAGCGCGGGGGGCAATATTTTGGATGAAAAACGTTCGTGCTTGACTCCAAAAGCACTACAGATACAGGTTTGTGTTGACGACTGGACGAAAGCGGAATACAGACAACAAGAAATCCAACAAGAACCGACATATGATTTCTTTAAAAGCGACAAACCCGAAGCGGGCGAAGGCTCTGGAGTAAGCTGAGCACCGGAACCGTAAATCTGTAAATCTGTAATAAAAGGTATGAGAACTACGTGGCCTTTGATTCCTCTAAACCCCCCTAAGAGGATACGTAGGCAACTTAATTGTGGTAAAAATTAAGTGCAAGGCTAATAACTTTACATTTTTTTTAGTTTTATTTTATTTTAATTTAATTTTGTAATTTGTCATTTATTTATTTTATGTTATTTTTGAAATTCGGGTGACTCAATTTCCAAATACCCAATGAAATGTAAATTGTAATTTTGTTTACTTTTATTTTAATTTAATTTTGTAATTTGTCATTTGTTTATTTTATTTTCGGTTGGATACTCGGATGACGATGATCTAACTTCCAACATCCAATGAACTTATGAACCCAATGAATTTTATTTTGTAATTTTTCATTTATATATTTTATTTTATTCAATTACAATCTACAACTTATAAGTTACAAGTTAGAACTTAGAATTTTTTTTTTTTGTTTGTTAAAAAAAAAAAAAAAAAAAAATCCGGTTCAAAACCGTCGGTTCCTGTAGAACCGGAACTGGTTCAAACCGGTTTCGGTTCCAGTTCCGGTTCCGATTCCAGTTCCGGTTCCGGTTCTAGTTCCACTAAACCTTGGAACCGGAACTGCCGGTTCGGAACCGGAACCGGAACCGGAACGGAACCGTGCCACATCTATTCATATCTAGGATTGATTTTATTGTCATCATATAATCCTAGGTAAGCATCTAGAGTACCCTAGCTCTATATTGGATATTTGGATATCATTGCATATTCACTTAGGGGGTTGATCTCTTCGGAGAAGTAAGTCTTGTGTGATAGACCGGGATTAGGTGGTACACCGGGATTAGGTGGTCACATGAGCAAATTGGACTAGGTCCACTTTTACAGGCCTACGGGTAGTGGTAGCGGGATATTGGTCGGGATTAGGCCGTCAAACCGGGATTAGGTTGTATACGCTATCACAATTAGTGGATTCGAGGTTCGAGTGTGGCACACTTACCAGCCCGTGGTTTTTCTTTGTTGAGGGTTTCCACGTAAAAATCAAGTGTCGTTTATATTTCCGTACCATATTACACTTGATATTTGTCTTGTCTAGTTTGGGGTATTTTCAGAATATTGACTAATTGCGAAAATTGGTAATAATTGATTAAAATCTATTCACCCCCCCTCTAGATTAATATTTAGCACACCGTTAATTTGTTTCAGTAATTTATACTTTTCACCACAAATTTAATACGAAATTACAAAAATATTATTCATCAAAAACTAATTAAGTGTTGTATGAAATGAAAAATGTTATATTTCATATTAAAATTATTACATTAATAATTACACAAAATTATTACAATGTATAAAAAATAATATTGTATAAATAAAATGTTTACAAATAAAAAAAAAATCGAAACCCGATGGGCTTGGCCCATTAAGGCCTTAACAAGCCGGCCCGCCACAGGCCCGGCCTGTCTCGGAACAGGCCCCGCCTATCTCCCATAACAAGCCGAGCTTGGCCCGGCCCGGCCCATTACGCAAGCGGGCCTAACGGGGAGTTTCAGGGACATCCGCATCAAAAATAGGAATGTCACTAACTGCCCCAGTAGCTCCAACCTTCTCTTTTCCCTTACGGCTGGGGGTAGTCGCAGCAGGAGTAGTAGCAGCAGGCGTACTCGCAGCAGTCTCTGGATGCACAGGGGGTTGCCCTGACCCAACACCTCCCCCAGCAACATCACCAACTTCCTCGCCATCTGAGGGATCACCACCATCAGAGCTAGCAATTCCTTCCTTAGCCAAACTAGTAACATGTCTTTTACTGGCAGCCTCAGAATTCTTTACTGCCCGGGCTTGCAAATCGCAAATTGTATCGAAGTCACACACTGCGGAAAATAACCAAGCGTCACTAATAGAATAAACAAAACAGTAATATCAAAAAGAAGGCAGATAAAACTTACGGCGAGGAAGCCTAGCAGGTAGGCGTGTGAAAATTTGTTGCGCGATCATTTTTTCCTCATCTAAGAGGAAAGATCTACCTCTCTCGTCCAAAGGAATGACAGTTGTCGCAGTAAGATGAGCAATCTCAGTATCAAGGAGGGCAGGTTTTGTTTTCGACCAAGCCTCAGGAGAAGTGAAGTGCCTGGGAACTTTCTTCGCCAAAAAGCTATGGCTCACACTGGCTGGCACATCCCTGCCCCACTCACCACCAGCGAAAAACCAACTATTTTTCCACCTTTTGTTCGAAGTGAGAAAACCCCAAATGAAGCCCTTCTTCTTCTCATCGCTGGAGATTTCCACCTGTCCGGGGTTAGCCACACCCTCAGGGATCCAATTTTCCACTGTTGATGAGAAAAGGAAATACATGCCACCATTGCCCGCTTGTCTTAAAGTATAAAAATGGTGGATCTCGCGGGGCGTAAGGGGTCCATAGCCCTTCAATTTTCACATCAAACACAGGCACATCAAGATCCTGTAACTGTTTGGGGCGAGTTGGGCAGGCGCAATCTGGGCCTCCGCGAGGAATCTGGCAATAAAGGGCTGAAGAGGAAGAGTTACCCCACAACTAAGCATCGCGCCATAAATGGAGACCGCATTCTTAGGAGGGTTCCATGCCGCTCGATCACCCGGCAGAGTCAAAGTCACAGCATCTGGGATTTCGAAGCGACTTTTGTATTTGCAGAGTTCCTCTTCGCCAACCACGTTTACTTCACAGTCAAAAGAACATGGGCGGTCAACTGTGAAGTGTAATCTGTTCTTTTGATGATCTTCGACATCTGAATCAATGGTGGTCTGAGCATCCAGCAGAGACCCTCGGGGAGCCCTAGAAGCTCGTCATCTACTGCCACCTGATTTGGAAGACCTCGTCATCATCGGAGAGACACTACCAAAAGACGAGGAAGAAGGGATGTAAGGAACAAAATTTTCCTCAGAAGAAGGAATATAAACAGAAATCGGAGATGGGGAATCCGGATGGAAGTTACAAATCAAGGATTCAATTTGGTCTGTAGTGCACTTATCACCAAGTTCTAAAACTTGCATCATTTGATTAAAAAGAGAAGAACGCAAGGAAGGATCCATGGGAACTCACCAGAAAACCCTAGATTCGTAGAAATGTGCAGGAGAGTTGGAGACACTGAGAAGTAAGAACAGTCGAGTTTGGAGAGACGTCTGGTAATGGAAAACGCAGTAAAAAAGCCGTAGCAAATACTCGAAGAAATAGGAAAATAAGGCAGATAGGAACGAAGATTTAAATCTGTTTCGGCTCTAAGAAAACAAAGGAAGTACAAATGGAAGGGTTGAAATAAAAAAGAAGAAACATTTCAGCGTTAAAAGGGGGAACTTTAAAATTCAAAAAATCAGAAAATGGAAAGCTGTTAAGGTAAACGACGGTCTCGGTGAATAGCCGCAAAAACATCCACCCTGTAACAGACATGTGGCACCTCGGGGATCACCAAGCAGTCAAAACGTATCTTCACCATGTCAAGTAAGTGGAAGCGTCAGAAATTGTGTGGCCAAAAATAAAGGCTTGCACCGGAAGAATCAACTGGCAAATTCAACACGTGGTGGAAATGAAAAAGAGGGGAATTATTTACGAAACGCGCCGAAATCTTAAGCACGGATATAAATACTACTCGCGGAGACAAACGAATTGGAAGGCCAAATCATTCACTCAGCTCGAAGTATTTATGGGGGTATTGTTGTATGTATAATTTCGCCAAGCAGACACGTCATCAAAAGAGTCAATAAATACTGAGGAAAAGGTTGCCCCGTCACTTGTTGATCAGGTCAAAGGGAAAAACGTGGACCAGTCAGCATGTCAACAAGTCTTAAGTCAATAAGTCAAGAGTGTGGTCGCCAGAGCTAGATATGTACTCGCCAGGGATAGAAACGTGGTGGCCGAAGGGTAATACCCCAGGAGTGAAGGCGTTCGCTGCATCAGCTTGCTAGGCACGAACTGACTCGGCAGAAACATAGGAATAAAGCCCTTGCTACCGGGAGATCTCTAACAACAGGAAATCATAGAAGTAAAGGATAAGAAGCAAATCCTAGTCCGTAGCAACGCGGGATTCCCAATACAAGTCCAAGAGGAAATCCTACTACCAACACGACAAGAAATCAAGGGAAAACCCTAATTATTATGTATAAATAGAATCACCTATCCCACGAGGAGGGGGTTCGAAAACCTAAAGAGAGAAAAGCAAGAACTCGAGAGATTTGAGTGTGTAACCGAAACAAGCAAATTATAGTGATATTTTCCTATCCTCCGGGACGCCATGGTTTTTTCCCATTCAAGGGTTTTTCCACGTAAATTTGTCTCTTGCATGTGCTGATTTTCTTTCTTATTTAACGTTTGTTTTCATTTAATTGTTGGTCACGTGGTAATCCAAATTTCACCGTCAACACCAGCGATGGATTGGTCACCAAAGAGGATTTGGTGCCACGTCATCACCTGTCAAACTTGTTTTCGACGTCGTTTTCTGACAGCCAGCAATTTTTTCTGGCAATATTTTCGATGACCAACAAGCGGTTTTTCGGCCACCAAAAGGCTGTTTTCTGGTAAATTTTTTTTATTTTATTTTTTATTTTTATATTTTTATTTTAATTCCATTGATTTGTTTTACTCCAATGGGAATTGAATTAATGCCCCACAAATCCCGAATGTGGTTTTCAACTATGGTTTCCGGTGTGGTTTCCAATGACAATTTTCGACATGGATTTTGGTGACGAATTCTGACACGGATTCCGATGACGGTTTCTGATGTGGTTTTTGGTTACGGTTTCCGATGATAGTTTTTGATGTGGATTCCAATGACGGTTTCCAGTATGTTTTTGGTGACGGATTTTGACACGGATTCTGGTTATGGTTTTTGGCACTGTTTTCGATAATGGTTTTTGGTGTAGTTTCCAGTAACAGTTTTCAGTACAGATTCCAATGATGGTTTCCAGTGGTATTTTCGACCACTATGGAATTTTCCAGCAGGAATTTTGGCACTGTTTTCTGACGATCATGGAATTTTCCTATGAAAATTTGGTCACCGAAATTTAGCTTCAATGGGAGCTATATATAATGAAGAGCCTTCGACTAGAATTCTCCGTCTAATTAATTATGCAATCGAGAATAAAAAATTTCATTAGAATGTGCATTGGAAATGTACAAGCTTATTAAAAGATGAAACAAATATTGCACGGTGTGTATAAAACTATCTAGAGGGGGGTGAATAGATTTTAAACGTATTACCCAATTTTTCGTGTGAAGTCAATATTATGAATTTACCCCTAACTAGATAAAACAATAAATCAAGTATAAAATACGGAAATTAAATAACACTTGATTTTTTACGTGGAAACCCTCACGGCCACGTAAAAAACCACGAGCTAATAAGTGAGCTACACCCGAACCTCGAATCCACTAAGTGATGAAAATTACAACCTAATCCCGGAAGTAATCACACACCTATCTAATCCCGGTATGAGTGAACCTAGTTTGAATGCTTGCGATCTAAGCAACCTAATCCCGGATGCTACACACAAGACTTATGTTCTCAATGAAGAGATTACACCCTAAGTGAATATATGAATATCCAAATGCAACATAGAGCAAGGGAAACCCTATATGCTTATCTAAGATGATGAATTTGTAATTAGAACAATCCTATATATCAGAAGCTAAATGACATGTCAAATAGCATAGATAAACATAGATTATAAAAACCTAGATATCTATCACAATACAACACTCAATCAAAATATCACAAATAATCTCTATCTTGTATTTAGCATATTATCTAAAAACATACAAGCAATCTAGGAGATGTCTTAATATGAAAAACACTAAAATTAGATGAGATTAGTGAAGAACATACCAAGGAAGACGTGATGATCCAAAAACATACATGGATGCATTCTATGAAGGCATAGTTGATGCAATATGAAATTTGATGCAAAAGGGATTTGATTTGAGTGGTCAAAGGTGAGTTCTTGATTTGATTTTCTCTCAAAATTCTCTCTTTTAAGTTTAGGGTTCTTAGGAGTGAAAAGAACTAATTCAGAGAATGAGAAAGTGAGATATTTATAGACATAAAAAACAGAGCATGTGAAAAGACAAGTTTACCCCTGAAACGCACCGATCGACGGTTTCAATCGGTGGCCAGGCCACCGATCATAACTGCCGAATTTAACCCGAGAAGAACAAGGGAACAACGGCGGTTTCATTCTGTGGTTTCGTAACCGCCGATCCAACCGCCGAATCAAACCCGAGAGATTAAATTGATCAGGTATGAACGGTGGTTTCAAACGACGGTCGTGGTCACCGATAGTAACCGTAGAATTGCTCCAGACACTTTTGGATGTAAACGGCGGCTTCATTCGGCGGCCAGGCCACCGATCATAACCGCCGATCACCAACAGAGGTGAAAACCAAGGAGAAGCCAAGGGCATTCTCCGTAGGCGGTCTTCGCGTAAAACCAAGCACATTTTAGTGCATGCACGGACGTTTCCGATTACTATCGAGAAATGAATTACAAGACACAAATACACACAACAAGATACAACATCAAAGTGCAAGTGTGAAATGTGATATGTGAAGAGTATGCACACAAATGCAAGAATGCTAAGTGTGTGTGTGCAATCTAAATCTCTTCAAAGAAAACCAAGCACTAGAGAATATACTTTTGTCGTGCTTGTCCCTTGAGGTCTTGAAATGGCCTTTGAGCTTGAAGTTCAATCACCTAAACTACCCTTACACAATAAACCCCAACACATGGTTTGTCCACGAAATAAGCCAATTAAAGAATGGGAATCCTTACAAAAGATAAATGTTTCCAAGTGACTTAGAAAATTTTAGAGTAAATATGCATCATCTCATATGTCTTAATGGAGAAGATTTCATGAATCTTATTAATGACATACAGCCACAGTCAATTTGGACTCGTGCTTTTTATGTGGAAAGATGCAGTGGATAGTCTTTTAATGAAATTTCCCGAAGAGCTAATAGATCTATAAGGTTGGAAAAGCTAGAGTAAGGTACCATGATGTATTTTGGTCAGACAGCATGTGAACTAGAGATTGTAAAGGATCGCCACATCCTTGGGAATGTGAGGCGATCTACTACATCCACAATGAATATTCATAATGCTATGCACATGAATTATTACACACGCGATAGAGGACCAATATTTGATAAAATGATAGTTAAATGAGTTATGAAGACTTAGAGAGTCTTTCTCAGTGGCGATGAATATGAATATGAGACGTAAAGAATGAATAGCATGCAAAGTCCCGTATGTTAGAAAGCATTAATATTTTTTAAGCCGTTCTCTAGTAAATAATTTTAGTTTATTTATTTTGTAGTAAGAATCGGTTTGACCCATAAAATGTTTCTAAGGACTTGTGCATTGTATTCTTCTGCTATTTATATGATCACCTGTTTTTGGGAATTCTAAATTGTTGAGTACAATATTAGAATTAGAATTTTGCGCAAAGTACTGAATTTATAATGATTAAATTTTTGGAAACAGAAGATGATTAGATGCTTGACGACCTTTTCGATTCTGTACCTTAAATTATTTTATCATTTTTACGGTTTTTGTGTTTGCAGCAAAATTAAATGTGTATATTTTTTTTTGGAAGTTAATATGCTTGCATAGTAGATTGTATGTCACTACATAGATTAGCATAAGATATAGATTATATATCTATAATATTGTGGCCAATTTGAAAGTGATAAATGAAATCGTGTAATCTAGGGAATAGATACAATAAGATTTAGTGTATTTTAAGAGTACGAAGCTCTTGAGACCAAAACAGGAATCATGATTGAACCTCGGCATAATACTTATGGCCTCGATATACAAGATGTGAAGGCTTATCAAGATAGAAGTTAAATTATTCGCTTTATGTTGCGGAGTAATTTAAATAGTAGCTTCACATGTGTGTTTGATAAGTACAATTATATTTAAGTTAAGTGGCTTACCTTTAAGAGTATGGCTTGAAGGGCAATTTTAGTAGTATTTTGAGTACTAAAATTTTAATTGGTACGGTATCAAGTTTTGAGTACTTATAAGAAGCGCCAAAATTAGTGGTAGCCTCCAATAAGGATATAAAACATGACACATTGACTAAACGATTTGATCTCTTCTAATAGTTGGAATATATAAATTAATCTGACATGTATCGATCACGTTATTTTTGTAGTAGAAGATGAGCGCTTCAAGGCGGCTTAGACTTCTAGCCAATTTTATATGAAAGATTCCAACTTGTAAAGAAATTTTAGTTTTGGGCATATTAGTGGAAATAGATATTTCCGAAAGGAGAAGAGAATCTAGTCATAGCCACTTAATCTTAGATCGGAATATGCAAGGAGTTGAGGGATAATGAATTGAGGAAGGATAAAACAAAAATAACTTGTTGCAGTTGTGACAAGCTAGGTTATTTTCGCTCGTGAATGCGTTGAGTCAAAAAGAGTTAAACCCAAACTCAAGAATTTGTTAAGTTATGCTTAAGTTTTCGGCTAGGTATTTTCCTTTTGAATCTCGTCCTTTGTGGACTATAGATAAGTGAAGATATACCATCCAATAAGAAACTGTAAAGCATACGTTGAGTAAAGTTAGATAATTAGAGATAAGATATTTTGGAGTTAAATACCTACAAACTGGGTTTGCATGATAGCTTAAATATGTACTCCATGATGTTCTAATATACACTTGAGATCTAACTGGGTTTTAGTGTCCGCAGTTGTCCTCATCGATTCGGGTTACCATTGATAATTATGATGGTTGTATGAATATTATTATAGCAAATTATATTCATATGGTACTTGATAGTTGTTCAATGGTTTTATAGTATTATACGTCAGTTTGGACGATTATATTTTTGTTTGTTTTTCAATCATTGCAATGGTGATGATGTTGATATTTTGGTACGCTAAACTGAGTCTTGTTGGACTAGAGAGAATGAGTATATCAATCAGAGAGGACTAATTGGACTCATTTATCTAAAAGGTCATGCAAATTATCTAGCAAGAAAAACAACTAGAAAACCATTTAGTAAGGAACTAGATCAGGAATTCCATTACAATTATTCATTAAAACATTTGTGATTGAATGCATGTAAAGGTTAGACATGAAATTTCATATCTAGTTACATTCATTGATATCTTTAGATGTCTTGGTCATGCCTATTTGATCTCCTATAAATCGAAAGCATTGGATTGCATTAGATTGTTTGGTTGATGATCAAATTAGATGATAAAGTTTTGAGTTTAAATCGAGTATGTAAATATCTTTTTGAACGGTTCAAGGAATTGTTTAGAAAGAAAGGTATGGAAAGATATTTATTTATTCCTGGGACTTCGTAGCAAAATAGTGTAGCGGAAAGAAGGAATACAATACTATTGGAAATGGTTAAATCTGTGATGGCACAAATAAATTTTAGTATCTTACTAGAAAATAGCTTAATTGATTGCTGCCTACTAAATCGTGCTCCACTAGATCAGACACTTCCACACCTTATGAATTATGGACAGGTAGTTAGCCTGGTCTAACTAATCTACAACCCTAGGGGTATGTAGGCTATGCTTATTATCCATCTCATATAAATGAGAAATTGGATGCAAAAAAAGAATTGTATATTTGTTTGATACTCTGTGCATTCCAAAGGATTAAATAAATGATGGTGTACAATTAGATAGAAGTGTGGCTGAATTAGAATCACAAGATGTCATTATTAGAGAATGAATTTCTTAGTAGAAGCGAGTTTGATATAGATATCTGATTTTAGGAATTGGATAATCTGTGTTAATACGCGAGTGGCGGTAAATTAAAATCTAACTTGATCCTTCATTCCTATTGGGCATGGTTTTCTATATGGATCTTCCATCCCTAGAGAAAGTGGAAGTCTACATCCTAATGGGAGTAGAAATCCGTATGGATCTTTCATCCTTGGTGGGAGTGAAACAGCTGTTGAATCAGCTACCGTTATAATTTACCAACTCGTCGAAATAATCGTAAAATTATCCAATGACATCATTCGGAGATTGAAAAGGAAGATTAATGATTACTTCATTTGATAGTGATGAGCCAAGGATTTTTAGAATTGAGCTATCACTTCTATCTACTAAGTAAATATATAAATGAAAGCAATGGAATGGAAGATGGAGTCTAGAAAAGTGATCATGTCCAAGACTTGATTCACTTACCACCTTGTCATTAGGCCATTGTGAACGTATGGGTTCCACATATCGTACGTGAGGCGGAAAGTACTATTGAGAGGTATAAGACGCAATTAGTCGCAAATAAAGAAACTTATTCTCTAGAAGTAAAGTTTTCTTCTATACGTCTTATTCTAGCACTCGTAACATATATGAACCTGAAATTACATCAGATGGATGTAATGATTGTACTTCTCTATAAAGAACTAGAGGAAGAGATTTACATGGAACATCTTGTAAATTTCGTTTCAAAAGGCCAAAGAGTGCATAAGTGTGCTTGCTTTATTAATGTATGGATTGAAACGATCCTCTAAAAAGTGGTATCTTTGATTTCATCAAGCTATAATGTCTTATAGATTATTGATGACTAAAGATAGTCATGGTAAGTACACTAAAAAGGTTGAAGATAATTTTTATATTATTTATATCTGTGGACTATATGTTTTGGCTAGAAATAATGAAGAGTTTATAAAACCATAATGAAATGGTAATTCTCAAATTTTATTGAGATTTTATATAAGCAAAGTGGCTTATATATTAAGAGTGAGAGTTGATTCAAAAAGAGCAATTTCAAGCTCATAGATACTCCTATTATGAAATCACAAACTCTTAGCTTCAATATGTACCCTGAAACTCCATAACATCTGGACTTGATGACAAGTTCCTCATGTTAGTACCATACAGAGTCATATGTACATTGTAATATGTACAAAGTCTATCATTAATTACACTGTAAATTTGGTGAGTGGACACCAAAATAATCCTAGTTTACAGCATTGAGATGTTGTCAAGAGGATTATGACATATCTTGAAAGTATGGCTAACTAATTAGTGTACATTGTTATATGTACAAGGCCCAATAGAAATTATGCCACAAGATTGGTGAATGTATACCAATATAATCTTAGATTGACAGGATTGTGATATAACTTTTAATAGTAAAGAAATTACTATTTATGCTAGCATAATTACACACATAATGTAATAGAAATATGTCGTCAAGTTGAGACCAGCATTCTTACACGTGCGGTTGCCTTAGTTGCTGAGATAACAGGTTGAGATGAGACATATATATATTAGAGAATATGTAGGATATATTCTTGCGGAGCCAATGTATATGAATTTGTCGCCTTGACTAAGTCAAGATGAGATTCACAATAAATATATCAATATATTTATAGAACTGATCATGATAGGACCCCACTATCATTGATACCTGATCAAGCTAGATGTGAGGTCTTAATGTGGCACCAGAGAGAGGCAAGCTTTTAAGAACTCAAGTTAGTCACGAGAGTTGTGACTGGACTAAGATCTGTACAGTGAATAATATAAAGACATATGCATTCTTATTTAGAATGAAATTTACTGTAACACGCGTTTCATACCTTGTGTGCTATAAGTGACCGATATGGAAAATAAGAGAATGAATCCCTGCTTCCTCATTGTGTAAGTTCCACTGAAGTTTTACATAAACTTCAAATGGTGTCCTCTTGACCATTCACTCTATCTTGAAGTGACAGGATAATGTTAGCACATTTAGCGTGTTATTTCTATGGCTATAATAATTCAGCCTATGGGGCACGTTTATGGTAGCAGTGGTTCTGGAGACCGAGAGATAAAGATGGAATGAGAAGATTTAATGAATTTTTATCTGACATATATATTCACTGGTCGACCAATTGTATTTGTTACAATTATGAATGCATGAAATGTGATAAAGTCAAGCATAGCTTTTTATTTTTTATTTTTTATTTTTTATTTTTTAAGAATTAAGTATACTTTGGACTGATAAAAATTATAAAATTAAATCTAGGATACAATAATGAACAATATTATCTCTTGTAAATAGAGAATTTACAATTGAGATTTGAGATTGTTAGCTCCCTTTATATACATTGATAGTTCATAGGTCATAAAATGCATTTACCCGTATGAATACTCTGTTGATGATAATACTTGTGTTTAAAGGCTTAAAGGCTCATTTGTATGTATCACATATTACGCCATTTTAGGTGTAAGGATTCCCTTTTGTTGATTGGCTTATTTCGTGGTCAAACCACATGTTGGGGTTTGGTTGTAAGGGTAGTCTAGGTCATTAAGGTTGAAGATCAAAGACCCTTTCTAAGACCTCAAGAGGACAAGCACCAAAGGTATATCTTGTGCTTACTTTGGCTTGAAGAGATATAGTTGCACACACACACAACATGCATATCTCCTATTCTTGAATGTTGTGTTTATATTATGTGTGCATTGTGCTTTATTGTTTATTCAATGTCTCTTCTTGCATTAAATTGATTGCATCTTGTTTTATAAAATGCCATGACATGATAGGCATTAGGATGCATTCAATACCCACACTTGCACTTCATGTATGTTAGCTTTTAGTGTGGTGTAATTTGTTTCCCGAAGGTTGTTCGGAAACGTCCGCGCGTGCACATTGATGTGCTTTGTTTTGCGCGATGATCGCCGGTGGAGATGCCTTTGGCTTCTCCTTGGTTTCACCATTTTTGGTGAAACGGCGGTTACGTTCAGCGACCTGGCCACCGTTAGAAACCGCCGAATGAGACCTGATTGAAATATATCTCTCGGGTCCAAAACGGCGGTTGGGATCGGCGGTTTCGAAACCGCCGAACGAAGTCGCCGAAGTTCCCCTGTTCCACTAGGGAGCCATTCGGCGGTTCAATTCGGCGGCCTGGCCGCCGAATGAAACCGCCGATCGTGCGATTTCAGGGGTAAAATTGTCTTTTCACTTGCCCTGTTCTTGATGTCTATAAATATCACACTTTCTCATTATCTGATCAAGTTCTTTGACTCTTAAGAACCCTAATCTTCAAAGATAGATTTTGAGAGAAAATCAAATCAAGAACTCAACTTTAACCACTAAAATCAAACCCCTTTTGCATCAAATTTCATATTGCATCTCCTATGTCTATATAGAGTGCATCCATGTATGGGTTTGCATCATCACAACTTGCTTGGTAAGATTTTGATTAATTTCATCTTATTGTAGTATTTTAAATACCAAGCCATCTCTTTTAAATTACTTGTATGTTTTAGATCATATGCCAAATACAAGAAAAGAGATTATTTGTGATGAATTGATTGAGTGTTGTTTGTGATAGCTAATTAGGTTTTTAATTAATCTTGATTAGCTAAGCTATTTGACATGTCATTTAGCTATTGATATCTAGGGTTGATTTAAATTGAATATATCATCATCCTATATAAGCATTTAGAGTACCCTAGCTCTTATTGCATTAATTGAATATTCATACATATTCACATAGGGTTGTGCATCTCTTTTGAGAGATTGAAGTCTTGGTCTAGGGTTGCTATTACAGGCCCGCTGGGTAGTAGTGGTGGGTTACAGACCGGGATTAGGCTGTAAACATCATTACAAGTAGTGACTTCGAGGATCAAGCAAATTGGAATAGGGTTGCTAATAAAGGCCCGCTGGGTAGAAGTGAGGGGTTACAGACCGAGTGTTAGACGAGGTCTACATAGGTTGTAAACTTCATTTCAATTAGTGATTTCGAGTTCCGAGTGTGGCGCACTATACAGCCCGTGGTTTTTCCCAGTGGTTGGGTTTTCCACGTAAACATCAAGTGTCATTTATTATTTCCGCATCTTATTACACTTGTATGTATTGTTGACTTGCTAGGGGTATTTTCGTAAAATTGACATGCACGCGAAAATTGGGTAATAATTAGATAAAATCTATTCACCCCCCCTCTAGCTTTATATTGAAAAACACACTTTGAGAACTTTCATTAGGGAATGGTATATGTTGATTATTATTGGTGCGCGCATGATAGGCTTGTGGTAAAACTGTGTTGGCCTCAGTTGTGCGAGTGGAAGATGTTGGTATATTTGGGTATGGGTTGGAGACTCATTATACACTCAAGTGGGCCAAGATCACAAGCAATATATGGAGAGCCCAAATCCATGTACACCAAGCCCATGCCTAAACTCATGCATCGTTATAACTGCATGAGCAGTTTTCTATGAGCAGTTATGCATCAGTTGAAGAAATTGATACATACAACTATACAAGTAAACACAATATACACAATACATGTATTGGATGTCTGGCAAGTCTGGCAATTGTGTGTGCAATATATGGCATAGGTGTGTTGTCTTGGCAATGGAATAACATAGAATGTGTGTGCCAGTGTTGAGAGAAACACAATACAGAATGATAAACACAGAGAGATGTGGAGAAAATACAAAGAGAATTTTCTCTCATCCAATGATCAAAGTGTGGGTATTTGTGTTGTGATCAGAGGGGACTTTCCGATCCCGTGATCGTCCTCTGACCGGTGATTCAACACCAGGTGTTCGATCACGCTTCCATTATAGAGATTTGGATTCCGTATGGTGAACGGTAATGATCCAAATTTGTTTTGTTTATTATTAGAATATTCTTTCATTTGGGCTACGAGAGACTTGCAGAGATTGAAACTCCGTGAGGACTTTCTCAAAGGTTACATTAAGTTTGGCGAAACTAGACTCGTGATGAGCTAGAATTCCGTAAACTTCGTTACAGAACACGGTGTCCATGATTGGAACCACACTCTGATACCACTAATATGTTTCAGTTAGAGAGATAGAGAGCAGAAAATAAAAGAGACAGAGAGAATCTTTTTTGTTTAATTCAATGATTGATTTTCATACAACCACTACCACTAAAAATAAGAACAACAATAAAACTAAATCTAAAAAGTAAGAACAATAAACAATAATACAATAATAGGGAAAATGGAGTAACTAATGCCGTAGTGGAGTGGTGGAGCGAAGTTGTGGAGAAAATGGGGCAAACTGATGCAGAGACAATTATTTTATCCTGTAAGGATTCCCGTTTTGTTGATTGGCTTATTTCGTGGACAAACCACATGTTGGGGTTGATAGTGTAAGGGTAGTTTAGGTGTTTGAACTTCATGCTCGAAGGCCCTTTCAAGACCTCAAGGGACAAGCACGCCAAAGGTATAATCTCTTGTGCTTGGTTTTCTTTGAATAGAATTAGTAGCACACACACACTTAGCATTCTTGCTATGATTGCATATATGCTTATTTTTGTGTGCATTCTCTTCTCATGTCACTTTACACACTAGCACTTTGTTTTATATCTTGTTGTGTGTATATGTGCTTTGTAATTCGTTTCCCGATAGTGTTCGGAAACGTCCGCGCTTGCACTAATGAGTGCTTGGTTTCGCGAGAAGACCGCCTATGGAGAATGCCCTTGGCTTCTCCTTGGTTTTCACCATTGTTGGTGATTGGTGGTTATGATCGGCGGCCTGACCGCCGAATGAAACCGCCGTTTCAATCCAGATTGGTCTGAAGCAATTATGCGGTCACGATCGGCGGTGACGACCGCCGTTCGAAACCGCCGTTCATACCTGATCGATTTTAATCTCTCGGGTTTGATTCGGCGGTTGTGATCGGCGGTCACGAAACCGCCGAATGAACCGCCGTTTATGCTCTGTTCTTCACGAGCTCAATTCGGCGATCGTGATCGGCGGCCTGGCCGCCGATTGAAACGGCCGAACGGTGCGTTTCAGGAGCAAAATTGTCTTTTCACATGCCCAATTCTTGATGTCTATAAATATCTTACTTTCTCATTCTCTGATCAAGTTCTTTGAGTTATTAGAACCCTAAACTTTCAAGAGAGATTTTTGAGAAAAAATCAAATCAAGAACTCAACTTTAAACACTCAAATCAAATCCCTTTTGCATCAAATTTCATATTTGATCTTCTATGCCTTCATAGAATTGATCCATGCATGGTTTTGAATCATCACATCTTATTTGGTATGTTCTTCACTAATTTCATATTACTTTAGTGTTTTTCATATTAATATATCTCTTTAATTACTTGTATGCTTTTGATTATATGCTAGATACAAGTTAGAGATTATTTGTGATGAAAATGATTGAGTGTTGATTGTGATAGCTAATTAGATTTTTAATTAATCTTGATTAGCTAAGCTATTTGACATGTCATCTAGCCATTTATATCTAGGATTGTTTTAATTGCAAAATCATTATCCTAGATAAGCATATAGAGTAACGTAGCTCTAATTTGCATTTTGAATATTCATACATATTCACTTAGGTTGTTTCTCTTCATTGAGAAGTAAGTCTTGGGGCTAAGAGTGCTTAGGCCTCAAGCAAATTGGAATAGGGTTGCTAATAAAGGCCCGCTGGGTAGAAGTGAGGGGTTACAGACCGGAGTGTTAGACGAGGTCTACATAGGTTGTAAACTTCATTTCAATTAGTGATTTCGAGTTCCGAGTGTGGCGCACTATACAGCCCGTGGTTTTTCCCAGTGGTTGGGTTTCCACGTATACATCAAGTGTTATTTAAATTCCGCACTATATTACACTTGCTTGTATTTTTGACTAGTAGGGGCATTTTCGTAAAATTGACTTGCATGCGAAAATTGGGTAATAATAGTTAAAATCTATTCACCCCCCCTCTAGATTAATATTTTATACACACCGAGTATTCTTTTCATATCCTAACACACACACACACACACACACACACACACACACACACATATATATATATATATATATATGTGCATTTTTCTATCCTCAGGACGAACTGATTTTTATGTATATTAGTTCCACAACTTTCAACCATTGGATTCACATAATTTAACTTAGTCAAAATCTTTATAAACTTAATCAATGACTCACAAATTTCGACATAATCTTAAAAATTCAATTCGGTTCTAGTTTTTCTCTCCATATGACGAAAAATTTAGAGCATATATATATATATGTATATATATAAACACATATAATTTTAGAGCAAATAACACCCAACCTCCTTAAGGTTTGCTCTTTGACACTCAGAATCAACTTTATCAAAAACCGACACTCACCCCCTGGCCTTAGTCAAACTTAGCCTTTGACCAAGTTTGACTCTCGCAAATACCAAAATGCCCTTGAGAAATCTTAATTAAAAATTAAAAAAAAAAATTGATTTATTTTTTTAAATGGATCTCCACCATCCATCTCAAAGATTAATGTAGGAGATCAATTTTCTATTTAAAAAATAATTTAAAAAATAATGAATATTTTTAAAATGGAATTTTACAAAGTAATTAAAAAAAAAAAAAAAACTGAATCGGTTGAGATCTAGATCTAATTTTCTTCGATAGAGATAGCCGATCTCCATCAAGGGTCTCCTTCGATGGAGTCTGATGAGATGTGTCCATCTCTATCGCTCAAGTCCATCTTGAGTGACATGGATGCTTGGATCTTCATCGAAGGAGATATGGATTGGATCTCCATCAATTTTTATTTTTATTTTTTGTCATTTTTTTTTAATTTTCAATTAATCTCCATCATCCATCTTTAGATGGACGGTGGAGATCCATTTGAAAAAAAATGTTTAAAAAAAAAAAATAGAGTTTTAAAAAAACTTGACATGATGAAAATGACTTTATTATTGACAGTCAAACTTGCTCGATGGTTAAATTTGACTAAATTTGACTATTGGTTGGATGATCATTAGTTTTTTGATAAAGTTGATTCCGAATGCAGAGGTGAACCGAATTTAATTATCCAATAATCATTGTCGGATCTTTTTTTTCTTTCCTCTCTCTCTCTCTCTCTCTCTCCCTTTGTGAGCGATAGTGTGTAAGTAGTAGGGTCCTACCGGAAGCTGTGTCTTCTCCAATCGGAAGTAGTAGTAGCCTTAAGTGGGGTCTTTCAGATCTCTCAGTTTCCTTAGTTAGGTGTTTTCTTACAAAACTGTATGAAAACCTATCCATAGGAGATGAAGATGGAGTCGTTCATGAAATGTCTGAGGAAACAAGTATAGATGGGACAGAGGACGTAGATAGATGCCTGGTAGGGAAGGTGTTATCTGGTAAGAAGGTGAATAGAGAAGCGTTTAAGGGTCTAATTGAACAGATCTGGAACCCTTATGGTCAGGTTGAAGTTGAACTTGTGGGAGATAACCTTTTCGTGTTCTATTTCAACAAATGTGAAGATAGGAATCGGGTGTGGCAAAGAGGACCATGGCATTTTGGGAACAACCTTATAGTGCTGGAGAAACCTATAAGGGAAGGAAATATCTCAAGGTTGAGCTTCAGCAGAGCAGACTTCTGGGTTCAAATCCACGATATCCCTATTCTGTGTGAAACTTATTATAGCACGGTGTGTATAAAGCTATCTAGAGGGGGGGTGAATAGATTTTACTCTTTTTACCCAATTTTTCGTGTTAGTCAAAATTACGAAAATGCCCTCAAGATAATATAAACAAGCAAGTGTAATATGGTGCGGAAATTAAAACAACACTTGGTTTTTACGTGGAAACCCTCACGGGAAAAACCACGGGCTATGTAAGTAAGCCACACTCGAACCTCGAATCCACTAAATGTGCAAACGATTACAACCTAATCCCGGAAGTAATCACACACTTACCTAATCCCGGTATGAGTGAACCTAGTCCTATTTGCTTGCGATCTAAGCAACCTAATCCCGGTTGCTACACACAAGACTTACTTTCTCTAGAAGAGAATACAACCCTAAGTGAATATATGTGAATATCCAAAATGCAACATAGAGCAAGGGAAACCCTATATGCTTATATAAGATGATTAATATGCAATTAAGAACAATCCTAGATATCAAAACTAAATGACATGTCAATTAGTTTAGCTAATCAATATTAAGCACAAAACCTAATATGCTAGCACAATACAACTTCTCAAACATACATCATACTCGTCTCAATATTGTATCCAAAGCATACAAAATAACAAACAAGTAATTAATTGAGATTGCTAGATAAGAGAAACACAAAACATGTAAGATATTAGTGAAAAGCTTACCAAGCAAAGTATGATGAAGATTCCATGCAAGATGACATCTAGATGATCTAAGATGATGCTAGATGATGATTGATGATCATGAAAAAGTGTTTGAGTAATTAAAAATGAGTTCTTTGTGTATTTTTCTTCTCTTGAAAAATATCCTAAGTATGAAGCATGAATAAGAACTCTTGTAAATGACCTAAAATCAAGTTAGCATATATATAGAGGCCATAAGTGAAGTGAGGTCGTTTTGAAAACGCGCCAGAAAATTGCTCTGTGCGCTGGTGGACCTGTGCTGGATGACAGGCGCAGGACCAGCGCACACACACATTTTTGCTTTGGCGCTGGACGACATGCGCTTACACAGGCGCCAGACCAGCGGAGCCATACTGGGCGATCAGCGCTGGTGGCCTTGCGCTGGTGTAGACCAGCGCACGACTGGCGACAGAGAACTGGACGATCTGCGCTGGTGGACTGCGCTGGTGTGGACCAGCGCACGACCAGCGGCACGCCATTGGGCGTTTTGCACCGGTGAGCGGCGCTGGACTACAGGCGCCGGAGGACCAGCGCACAGCCCACAACTTTGAACCCCACAAGCAATCATGTAAGGGGAACAAAGGTAAACTAAGATGCATCCTAAAAGCCTAAATGCTATGATGTTATAAACACAAGATGCAATCATAATAACAAGCAAGAAGAGATGTAAATAGGCATTGATGCACAACAAAAAGAAACACAACATACAAAGATTAAACATATGCATGAGTTGTGAGTGTGTGCAACTATCTCTTCAAGACAAGTAAGCACTTAGAGTATTACCTTTGGTGCTTGTCAATAATGAGGTCTTCAAAGGGCCTAAGCAATAACAACAACATCTAAACTACCCTTACAAAGAATCCCCACATATGGTTTGATCACGAAATAAGCCAATTAAAAAACAACGGGAATCCTTACACTGTGTATGAATAGAAGGTTAGCGAAGTGGTTAACGGAGCAGATCGGCGAGGTAGTCAAAATCCCATATGAATCGAGAGAATGTTGGGGCAAATATCCGCGAGTTAAAGTCCGTATTGACATCTCTAAACCCCAGAAACGGTGGCTTCTCTTGAAGCTAACAACGAGTGATGAGGTAATAATGGTGGTCTTGAAATACGAGAGGCTCCCGGAATTTTGCTATGCTTGTGGCAAAATTGGTCATGGAATGAAGGAATGTCTAGATGAGGAAGAAATGAAGGTGGCGCTAGAGGGCTCCCCTTTGAGGTTTGGCTCTTGGCTAAAAGCCTATATTTCAGAGAAGTCCAGACCTAGATTCCAATCTTCAGGGAATGGGAGCTCTTCAAAAAAGGTGAGATCCTCTGGAACCTCTCACGATACTGAGGGAGATGGATTTATCAGTCTGAGACCAGGATCCCTGGCAGCGCAGAAGGAAGTTCTGGATAAACAGGAGACGACGAAGAAGAAGATGTTAGCAGGTACAAACCAGAAAACCCTAACAGCTGATGGGGTGATTGGGCCTACCACATTGGAAGAGATGTCTGTGGATGGGCCAAGGGGTGGAAATATTGTGCTTTCGGTTGAGCAGGCCCAATTAGGAAATGAACCCACAGCTGGTCCTTCTATGGAATTAGTTGTCCAGCCGTGCATCAAGCCCTCTACTCTAAAGGGGCCAACCCGTCACAATTTGGAAGGTCTGGAAGCAGTAGAAGATTTATCCCCTCAACCTATGCAAACTGAAATCCCTAATCCCCTTCCTTCACCAAAAAAGAAATCCTCCAAGAAGTGGAAGAGACTTGTTAGAGAAAGTCAACAATCGATGGTAGCAGGAAGGATTTCTAGTCCTCTCCACAAACTTCTAGTGGTTAGTAAGGCCATTAGGAGATCTCCAAAAAGAACGGTAACCTCCCCCACATCTCCCAAAAACAAAGGGGTCCCCAGGAAAAGTAAAAGTCCAGCGAAGAATGAGGCCCCGATCCCGTGTTCCCAATCGAGCCAGGATGTTGTTATAGGAAGTTCTATGGAAGAGGTAGCAAGTGCTTGCAAGAGAAAAGTGGTCTTCAATCTTTCGAAAACAGAAATGAGGGAACTCAAGAGAGGTAAGGTAACAGTTCCGAAGTTGGAACCTATGATATCGGCGGAGCCTGAAGTATAGGCTCGCCGAGAGTAATGATAGGCGTCAGTTGGAATGTACGGGGGCTGGGGAACCACCGTGCATTCGCGGCCTTGCGAAGGTTACTAAAAAACCATTCCCCAAGTTTGGTTTTCTTATCAGAGACAAAGATTAGTGGTAATAGGGCTAGTAATTTAAGGGATGTGCTCAGTTATAATGGCTGCTTCAGTGTTGATAGTGTAGGAAATAGTGGTGGTTTATTGCTCCTGTGGAAAGATGATCTAGTTGTTACAGTTCTTTCTTATTCGTCGGGACACATTGATGCTCGTGTCAGAATGGAGAACGGCTTTCTGTGGTGTTTTTCGGGGTTCTATGGTGAACCAAATGTCAGTAAGCGGAGTTCGTCCTGGTCTCTGCGCCATCGACTTAAGGATATAGACAGTTTTCCCTGGGTTTGTGGGGGGAGATTTTAACGAATTACTTAGTGTGCATGACAAGGTTGGGGGATCAAACAAGAATATCTCTAGAATGTTACAGTTCCGTCAGGCAGTTGATGATTGCAGTCTCTACGACCTGGGCTTCTCAGGACCAAGGCATACCTAGAACAATAAAAGAGATGGGAAGGGGAACATACAAGAAAGACTTGACCGTTTTCTGGCGAATAATTAGTGGAGGGACAAGTTTTGGAATGCTAAAGTATCTCACCTAGGCTTCAACTCTTCAGATCATTGCCCTGTGCTTCTAAACGGCAACCCAGTGAACCCGTTTCTTAAGGACAAAAACAGAGGATTTTGTTTTGAGCCCTTTTGGCTTAAGGAAGAAGACTACAACAGTGTTGTGTCTGAAGTCTGGAAAGAGAACAGAACTTGTGTAACGGCCGACAATTGGAAGGGAAAGCTTTCCGGCTGTGCCTCAAAACTTATGGACTGGAGTGGTACCCGGTTCAGGAATATCCGAAAACAGGTCGAGATGAAGAACATGGAGATTGAGAAATTATATAGGTGTAGCGGGAAGCCTGGGATTATGAGCTCTATTAAGCTAATTGAAAAGGAAGTGGAAGGTTTTCTTGATAGGGATGAGATTTATTGGAAGCAGAGGTCCAGGTCTGATTGGCTTCAAGCTGGTGACAGGAACTCAAAAATTTTCCATGCGCGGACTACTGGGAGGAAAAGGAAAAATTTCATAACCGGTCTCCAGGACAACGAGGGCCGTTATCAGGATACAGGGGACAGAATAGCCCAGGTTGTGAGTGTTTTCTTCAACTCTCTTTTCAGCTACACCAACCCGTCGGACCTGGATATCCAAAATGCCACAGCAGCCTTGAAACCTAAGTTGTCAACGGCTATGAGTGAGTCGCTAGCGGCCAGGTACACTACTGAAGATGTCTGATCAGCTGTTTTTGATCTTAACCCCACAAAAGCTCCAGGACCAAACGGCTTCCATGCCATATTTATTCAGAAATCTTGGGGCCTGATTAAGGAGGATATCACGGGGGTTTGTCTGAATGTTTTAAGTGGGGCGGAGTCGATTCGTGAGTTCAATGATACTAACGCGGTGTTCATTCCGAAAGTGCAGAATCCGACTGATCTCAAAGATTTCAGACCCATCTCTCTGTGTAGCGTGGTCTACAAAATTGTTACGAAAGCAATGGCCTCTAGACTCAAAAATTTTCTGCCCGGAATCATCTCTCTCCATCAATCAGCCTTTGTTCCAGGCCGCCAAATATTTGACAACATCTTGGTTGCCTTTGAATCGCTTCATTCTCTTAGCCGTAAGAAGTCAGCTACGAGAGTTCAAATGGCGTTGAAGCTCGATATAAGCAAGGCATACGATAAGGTGGAATGGGCTTTTCTGGAGGCGGTAATGAAGAAGATGAACTTTCCGGCCTCATGGATAAATTTAGTTCTGGACTGTATCTCAACCTCTAGGCTCTCATTCCTTTTGAATGGGCATGTGGTTAATTCAGTTACTCCGACGAGGGGCCTAAGGCAGGGATGCCCCCTGTCTCCCTATCTTTTTTTGCTATGTGCGGAGGCCTTCTCCGGACTAATAACCAAGGCTGAAAGTGTAAGGATTCCCGTTGTTTTTAATTGGCTTATTTCGTGATCAAACCATATGTGGGGGTTCTTTGTAAGGGTAGCCTAAGTATCGGTCTTGTTGTTCGAAACCCTTTTGAAGACCTCGTGTTGATAAGCACCGAAGGTAAATTTCTATGTGCTTACCTTTCTTTGAAGAGATTTAGAAGCACACACACACTAAACATTCATTGCATATGTGTGCATTCTCTTCATTTGTCACAATTCACACTTGCACTTATTTATTATATTTTATTGTGTGTTATTGTGTGTTGTTGTTGTGTTAATTCGTTTCCCGATAACTTTCGGAAACGTCCGCGCATGCACGAGAATGTGCTTGGTTTAGCGCGAGGACCGCCTATGGAGAATGCCCTTGGCTTCTCCTTGGTTTTCACCTATCTAGGTGATCGGCGGTTATTATCGGCGGCCAAGCCGCCGAATGAAACCGCCGTTTCAGTCCAAATTGGTCTGAAGCATTTCTGCGGTTAAGATCGGCGGTCACGACCGCCGTTCGAAACCGCCGATTCAAGACCTGATTGATTTATCTCTCAGTCTAATTCGGCGGTTGAAACGGCGGGCATGAAACCGCCGTTCGAAACCGCCGTTCATACCTGGTTGATTTTGATCTCTCTGTTCTGTTTCGGCGGTTGGAATCGGCGGTCACGAAACCGCCGAATGAACCGCCGTTTATGCTCTGTTCTTCACGAGCTCAATTCGGCGGTCATTAACGGCGGCCAGGCCGCCGATTGAAACCGCCGATTGGCGCGTTTCTTTGAAACTTACTTAAACGACCACACTTTGATTTGGCCCCCTATATATATGCCACTTTGACTTTAGGTCAATTAAGAGAGTTCATATTCAGAATTCATACTTAGGATATTTTTCAAAGAGAAGAAAAATTCCAAGAACTCCATTCTTGATTCTCAAACACTTTTCATGATCATCAATCATCATCTAGCATCATCTTAGATCATCTAGATGTCATCTAGCATGGAATCTTCATCATACTTTGCTTGGTAAGCTTTTCACTAATATCTTACATGTTTTGTGTTTCTCTTATCTAGCAATCTCAATTAATTACTTGTTTGTTATTTTGTATGCTTTAGATACAATATTGAGATGAGTATGATGTATGTTTGAGATTTTATATTGTGCTTGCATATTAGGTTTTGTGCTTAATATTGATTAGCTAAACTAATTGACATGTCATTTAGTTTTGATATCTAGGATTATACTTAATTGCATATTAATCATCTTAGATAAGCATATAGGGTTTCCCTTGCTCTATGTTGCATTTTGGATATTCACATATATTCACTTAGGGTTGTATTCTCTTCAAAGAGAAAGTAAGTCTTGTGTGTAGCATCCGGGATTAGGTTGCTTAGAACGCAAGCAAATTGGACTAGGTTCACTCATACCGGGATTAGGTAGGTGTGTGATTACTTCCGGGATTAGGTTGTAATCGTTTGCACATTTAGTGGATTCGAGGTTCGAGTGTGGCTTACTTACATAGCCCGTGGTTTTTCCCGTGAGGGTTTCCACGTAAAAACCAAGTGTTGTTTTAATTTCCGAACCATATTACAATTGCTTGGTTATATTATCTTGAGGGCATTTTCGTAATTTTGACTAACACGAAAAATTGGGTAAAAAGCGTAAAATCTATTCACCCCCCCTCTAGATAGCTTTATACACACCGTGCTATTATTTGTTTCAATTGGTATCAGAGCGGGTTCCTAGACATACATAGGTGATCCTTGCTTATTTTGGTGTGTTTTGCATTTTGTGTGATTTTTGATCATTCATACATTTGCATTCATTTCATTCATTCATAAACACTATGAGTGGAAACGGTGGAAATGGTGGTGGCCACGAAGGAGCTTCTAGCACAAGGCCTCCACTTCTTACCGGATTGAACTATTCCAAATGGAAAGGGAAGATGGAATCCTACATATGCCAAATTCATGACCGTGCATGGATGGCGGTGGAAGACGGATATGATCTCCCTATGATGACTCCCGATGGTGGAGGACAAGATGTTTTGAAGCCTAAGGCGCAATGGAACGCGCAAGAGTTTGAGGCTTCTAAGTGGAATAGGAAGGCTATGCATGCCATTATGTGTGCTATGGATGAGAATCAGTACAAGCTTATTCAGAATACTCAGATTGCCAAAGTGGCATGGGACATCCTTCTAGTTGCACATGAGGGAACCGAGGTGGTGAAGGAGTCCAAGCTTCAAGTCCTCCAAACTCAGTTTGAGCTACTTAGGATGGGAGAGGATGAATGCTTCAATGACTTCGAAATCAAATTGATGGATATTGTAAATCAAAGCCATCAACTCGGAGACCCGTATTCGGATAGGAGAGTCAAGCAAAAAATTATGAGATCTCTCCCCGATAGGTTTGAATCCAAGGTGACGGCCATAGAAGAAAATAGTGGCTACATGGATATGAAGCCAAGTGAGGTGATTGGGCGTCTCCTTGCATATGAGTCTAGGAAGGCTCCTAGCACCACTACTCCTCCTAAGAAGTCTAAAGGAATAGCTTTGAAAGCATCTAAGGATACAAAGGAGGCAAGGCATGAATCGGATGAAGACCTTGCCTTATTTGTGAAAAGGTTCAACAAGGTTATGGGGTTCAAGAAAAAGAAGGGATTTGGGTCAAGAGGACAAGATTTGAAGAAAAAGAGTTCCTTCAAGAAGTTTGAGCCTAGACAAGAGAGGACCGAAAGGAAAGGGGTCCGATGCTTTGAATGTGGTGGGATTGGTCACTTTGCCCCCGAATGTGCTAATCACAATGATAAGAAGAAGAGCAAAGTGATGGCCGCCACTTGGAGTGGGAGTAGTGATGACTCCAATGAGGAAGATGAGTCTTCAAGTGAAGAAGAGCTCATGGCTAACCTCCTAGCTTTTGCCTCCTCACATAAGAGCAAAAGTGGTAGTGAGAAAGAGGAAATGAGTCAAGAGGAAAATGACTCAAGTGAAGAAGAAAGTGATTCCTCATCTAACTCCATAAGTAGTTTTGTGGAGAAAAAGGTGCTTGCTAAATGCCATGCCGAGTTTAATGATTTAGCAATCAAGAGCACAAGAAAGATCAAGATGTTGAGAGAAGAAAATCTTGAGCTTGCATCTCATAATGACCACTTAGGTGAACAAGTGGAAAAATTCAAGAAGATAGAAGATAAGCTAAGAGAGGAGTTAGCTTTATCTAGGAGGAATGAAGAAAGTCTAAAGAGTGAGCTTGAAGAAGTTAGAAATTCTATGACTAGGATGGATTCTAGCACCAAGAAGCTTGACCATATGCTTGGTGTTGGAAAGAGTCCATGTGACAAGAGGGGTCTTGGGTATGAAGATGACAAGAAGATCTCTACCTCTAACAAGACCGTGTTTGTCAAGAGCTTGAAGAAAGAAGAAACTTCATTTGTGCAAGCTCCTAGAAAGAAATTAGAAGTAGGACAATGCTCTAATGCACAAGTGAAGATGGGTCCAAGAAGGAAACCTCAAGCTCAACCCCCTAGGGCCTCTCAAGCCAACATTCCTCCTCAAATGGCTCACAAAGGAAAGAGACCTATCATGCAACCTCAAGCTAGGAAGCAACCAAGACCGGTTCAACAACGAAGAAGGATTGAACCCTTTCATCCACAAAGACAAGGACAAGGTATGATTCCTTATTTCACTCCTATATGTCATTTTTGTGGATTTGATGGTCATATTAGACCACATTGCTTTCGATATATAAAAATGTGCAAAACTAGAAGCATGATAGAGAAGAAAAAGAAAAGAGCCATGATGCATGTTCTTAGGAATGATAATACTATTATGCATGATCCTAGGACATCTAGAGCCCATATACCAAAAACCACTAAGAAAGCTAAGATTGTTTCTAGGTGGATTAGAAAGAATGACATTGTTTGCCATGTTGCTCAAATAGCCTTGAAGGCAAATTCTTCTAATTTTTGGTATCTAGATAGTGGGTGCTCTAGGCACATGACGGGAAACAAGAGTTTCTTCGAGACTCTCGTTATGGAGGAAGGTGGATATGTCACTTTTGGTGATGGATCCAAAAAGAAAGTTGTAGGGAAAGGAACCATTTCCGTTCCCGGATTACCCTCCTTATCCGATGCTTTATTTGTTGATGGCTTGAAAGCCAATTTAATAAGCATTTCACATCTAAGTGATGAAGGATATTCCGTCTTGTTTTGTAAAGATGATTGCTCAATCCTAAAGCCCGATGGACAAACCTTATTGAAAGGTATGAGATCTAGCGACAATTGCTATTGTCTTGAAGCTAGAATAGTCTCAAACAATGTGTCCATGGATGAGCAAATTGAGTTGTGGCATGAAAGACTTGGCCACATGAACTTTAGGGATCTACGGACCCTTGGAAAGTTCGAGTGTGTGCGTGGCCTCCCTAAGCTTGGGAAGAAAGCCAATGGTGTTTGTGGACCTTGCCAACAAGGAAAGCAAACTAAAAGCATGCACAAAAAGGGTAAGTATCTCACCACCAAGGAGCCTCTTGAGCTTCTCCACATGGACCTCATGGGTCCCATGCAAACCGAAAGTTTGGGTGGAAAGAGATACATTTTTGTATGTGTTGATGATTTCTCTAGATTTACATGGACATACTTTCTTAGAGAAAAATCCGAAACTTTTGATAAGTTTAAAATGCTTTGTACTAAATTACAAAATGAAATGAAATCTAACATTAGAAGCATTAAACGGATTAGAAGTGACCATGGGAGAGAGTTTGAGAATGCCTCTTTTGAAAGCTTTTGTGATAGCTTAGGCATCTCCCATGAGTTTTCGGCTCCTAGGACACCTCAACAAAATGGAGTTGTTGAGAGGAAAAATAGGGTCCTCCAAGAGATGGCCCGAGTGATGTTGCTTAGCAACAATGTCCCTAGGAACCTATGGGCCGAAGCCATCAATACGGCTTGCTATATAGGAAATCGTGTGTTCCTAAGGCCCGGTTCTAGAAACACCTCCTATGAGCTATGGAAGGGTAGGAAGCCAAATGTTAGCTACTTCCACACATTTGGAAGCAAATGCTACATTTTAAATGACCGTGATCAACTTGGCAAGTTTGATGCTAAGAGTGATGAGGGTATCTTTATTGGCTACGCCTTGAATAGTAAAGCCTATAGAGTTTTCAACTTGAAGACTCGAACCGTCATGGAATCATCAAATGTGGTCATTGATGATACTAGGCTCAAGTCTAATGACCATGAGGAGGAGGATGTTCTAGAGGATGACACTCCTTTGGAGAGGGTTGTGGTGACTCCCAATGTTGGGACATCTAATGAAGTCACACAACCCATTACTAGAGTTCCTCTCTTGGACTCTAAAGAACCCGCTCCATGGGTTAGGAAACTCCATGATAAAGAAGATATCATTGGAGAGGTAAATGAGGGTGTTAGGACTAGACGTCAACTTGCTAATCTTATTAGCTATACTTGTTACACCTCTCAAATTGAACCCAAAAAGGTTGAAGAAGCCTTACATGATGAATTTTGGGTTCTTGCCATGCAAGAAGAGCTAAACCAATTCGAAAGGAATGAGGTTTGGACTCTAGTTCCTAGGCCTAAGACCACTAATGTCATAGGCACTAAATGGATATTTAGGAACAAATCCGATGAGGATGGCAACATAGTGCGGAACAAGGCTAGACTTGTAGCACAAGGGTACTCTCAAATTGAGGGTATCGACTTTGAGGAGACATTTGCTCCCGTTGCCCGTTTAGAGTCTATTAGGCTTCTCTTGTCCATTTCTTGTGTGCACAAGTTCAAATTGCACCAAATGGATGTCAAGAGTGCCTTCCTCAATGGCTTCTTGCAAGAGGAAGTGTTTGTTGAACAACCCAAGGGGTTTGTGGATGCACACCACCCCAACCATGTCTATCGCCTCAAGAAGGCACTATATGGGTTGAAACAAGCACCGAGGGCTTGGTATGAGCGCCTCACTCAATTTCTTGTTGACAATGACTACACAAGAGGTAGTGTTGACAAGACACTATTCATCAAGAGAGACAATGATGAGCTTTTCATAGCTCAAATATATGTTGATGACATAGTGTTTGGCTCCACCAACAACACCAAGGTCCAACAATTTGTTGATGTTATGTCTCATGAATTTGAGATGAGTCTTGTTGGTGAGCTTAATTACTTCCTAGGTTTGCAAATTAGGCAACTAGATAATGGGATCTTCATAACCCAAGCCAAATATGCCAAAAACCTTGTGAAGAAGTTTGGTCTTGAAAAAGCCAAACATTGTGACACTCCTATGAGCACCACTTTGAAGCTAAGCAAGGATGCTAGCGGTAAAAGTGTGGACCAAACCTTATATCGTGGCATGATAGGGAGCTTGCTCTATTTGACCGCAAGTAGGCCTGATATATCTTTTAGTGTAGGAGTTTGTGCTAGGTACCAATCCGATCCCAAGGAGTCCCATCTCTCTTCGGTTAAGAGAGTCATTCGCTTTGTGAATGGGACTTCCAACTATGGGATTTGGTACTCATTTGACACTAATCCTAGTCTTGTAGGATATAGTGATGCGGATTGGGCAGGAAATTGTGATGATAGGAAGAGCACATCGGGCGGTTGCTTCTTTCTAGGCAACAACTTGGTGTCTTGGTTTTGCAAGAAGCAAAACTCGATTTCCTTGTCCACGGCGGAAGCCGAGTACATAGCCGCGGGGAGTGGATGCACTCAACTTATGTGGATGAAGCAAATGCTAGTGGATTACGGATTCAACCAAGGTACTCTCACTCTCTTTTGTGATAACATGAGTGCCATTAATATTTCCAAGAATCCGGTGCAACATTCTAGAACTAAGCATATTGACATCCGCCATCACTTCATTAGAGAGCTTGTTGAAAATAAATGCATAGTACTTGAACATGTAGGTACTAATGATCAACTTGCGGACCTATTTACTAAACCCTTAGATGCTACTCGATTTAAAACTCTTAGTAGATCTATTGGGGTATGTCTTGTGGAGTGATGTTCTATGATTGACCCCATATGGGGAACTCAAGCAAAGAGAGCTATTTTGCATTCTTGTATCTTGCAAAAAATTTGAAATATCTTATGCCTCTTCTTTTAAATTGCTTGAGTAAGCTTGGTTGTACATATGTATATATGTTTTAAAATTCCATAAGTGTGAACCTTGCTTGTCTACAATCCATGTCATATTTATGTTCAAACATGCATTTTTGGACTAGGAGATTTACATTGGAAGTATGATTTGAATGACCTATGATTATCTCCATGACATGATGATTCTTTAATAACATGCTAATGACAAATGAAAAAGCATGAAATTCATAAAACATGCTCACATGAAAAGCATGAATTGATGATTGCATATTCTTAAAAATGCAAAACTTGTGTGAAATCTTATGAGACTCAAAATGAATAAAGGATCTTGTATCCATTCAAAGGAATTTACATTCCAAATGTCTCTCTTTCTTTATTAGTTGAACATGGTTACTATCATACGGATAATTTTATCCGGAAAAATCAAATAGGGTGCAAAGTCGCTCATGCCATGTTTCGCTTATAAAGTTGGATATAGTTGCTCTTAAATTGAAATCAATAATCTCTATATCCTTGCTTTTCCCATGACATTGGTGAAATTGGTTTGAATTCTTATTAGAAACCTTTGTCATTTGCTTTGCCAAATACCATTGTATTTTGGACTTGAATGCTATATGTCTTGTATGCAAAGCATGTTGGATTCACACATTTTCTCAAAATAAATCTCCTTGTTTCTCTCAAATTAATTGAAGTGCATAAAGTGACTTATATGTATATGCATATCTTGCATGCTTCTATCTCTCGTTGCTATGAGTGATCCGGTTGGGGACTACTCCTTTGCCTATATCATGACAAAAAGGGGGAGTAGGATATGGTAAGGGGAGGTGCAAAATATAGAAGCTATTGTACACTTTGGGGAGAACATACATTGAGGGGGAGTAACCCGTTGAGGGGGAGCATTGCATTTATCATACATTGCATACATTTGGTAATGTTGTGCCTAAATTCAAAAAATGCAAATGCTTGGTATTGTTCTCACATGATTAATCTCACACTTTTCTTGTATTAGAAATGTTAGAAACTCTTTTCAGGGATTGTTTATTCTACAAGAGGATTGAAGACTTCAAGTTGCATTAGCTTATCTCTTTGTAATGTAGAATATCATTATAGTCCCGTAGTTTCTATTTTTTTGTGAGGAATCATTGTGAGTGATGGTTTTGTCACGAAATAGCCAAAGGGGGAGATTGTAAGGATTCCCGTTGTTTTTAATTGGCTTATTTCGTGATCAAACCATATGTGGGGGTTCTTTGTAAGGGTAGCCTAAGTATCGGTCTTGTTGTTCGAAACCCTTTTGAAGACCTCGTGTTGATAAGCACCGAAGGTAAATTTCTATGTGCTTACCTTTCTTTGAAGAGATTTAGAAGCACACACACACTAAACATTCATTGCATATGTGTGCATTCTCTTCATTTGTCACAATTCACACTTGCACTTATTTATTATATTTTATTGTGTGTTATTGTGTGTTGTTGTTGTGTTAATTCATTTCCCGATAACTTTCGGAAACGTCCGCGCATGCACGAGAATGTGCTTGGTTTAGCGCGAGGACCGCCTATGGAGAATGCCCTTGGCTTCTCCTTGGTTTTCACCTATCTAGGTGATCGGCGGTTATTATCGGCGGCCAGGCGGCCGAATGAAACCGCCGTTTCAGTCCAAATTGGTCTGAAGCATTTCTGCGGTTAAGATCGGCGGTCACGACCGCCGTTCGAAACCGTCGATTCAAGACCTGATTGATTTATCTCTCAGTCTAATTCGGCGGTTGAAACGGCGGGCATGAAACCGCCGTTCGAAACCGCCGTTCATACCTGGTTGATTTTGATCTCTCTGTTCTGTTTCGGCGGTTGGAATCGGCGGTCACGAAACCGCCGAATGAACCGCCGTTTATGCTCTGTTCTTCACGAGCTCAATTCGGCGGTCATTAACGGCGGCCAGGCCGCCGATTGAAACCGCCGATTGGCGCGTTTCTTTGAAACTTACTTAAACGACCACACTTTGATTTGGCCCCCTATATATATGCCACTTTGACTTTAGGTCAATTAAGAGAGTTCATATTCAGAATTCATACTTAGGATATTTTTCAAAGAGAAGAAAAATTCCAAGAACTCCATTCTTGATTCTCAAACACTTTTCATGATCATCAATCATCATCTAGCATCATCTTAGATCATCTAGATGTCATCTAGCATGGAATCTTCATCATACTTTGCTTGGTAAGCTTTTCACTAATATCTTACATGTTTTGTGTTTCTCTTATCTAGCAATCTCAATTAATTACTTGTTTGTTATTTTGTATGCTTTAGATACAATATTGAGATGAGTATGATGTATGTTTGAGATTTTATATTGTGCTTGCATATTAGGTTTTGTGCTTAATATTGATTAGCTAAACTAATTGACATGTCATTTAGTTTTGATATCTAGGATTATACTTAATTGCATATTAATCATCTTAGATAAGCATATAGGGTTTCCCTTGCTCTATGTTGCATTTTGGATATTCACATATATTCACTTAGGGTTGTATTCTCTTCAAAGAGAAAGTAAGTCTTGTGTGTAGCATCCGGGATTAGGTTGCTTAGAACGCAAGCAAATTGGACTAGGTTCACTCATACCGGGATTAGGTAGGTGTGTGATTACTTCCGGGATTAGGTTGTAATCGTTTGCACATTTAGTGGATTCGAGGTTCGAGTGTGGCTTACTTACATAGCCCGTGGTTTTTCCCGTGAGGGTTTCCACGTAAAAACCAAGTGTTGTTTTAATTTCCGCACCATATTACAATTGCTTGGTTATATTATCTTGAGGGCATTTTCGTAATTTTGACTAACACGAAAAATTGGGTAAAAAGCGTAAAATCTATTCACCCCCCCTCTAGATAGCTTTATACACACCGTGCTATTATTTGTTTCAGAAAGGAATGGCCGGTTTTTGGGATCCAGGTGTTGTAGAGGGAGCCCTCTCATCAGCCATTTGTTTTTTGCTGATGACAGCATTTTGTTTTTTGCTGATGACAGCATTTTGTTTTGTAAGGCCTCTCCGAATAGTTGTATCCGAATCCAAGATATCCTTCAGACTTATGAGAAAGGGTCGGGCAGCAAATCAACTTACAGAAGTCAATGATAACCTTCAGCCCGAAAGTCCCAGCGGTGGTTAGGAAGGAAATCCGAAGTCTTCTAGAGATCATGGATGGTAATGCTCGGGATAAGTACTTAGGCCTTCCCTCCATGATTGGCAGGAATAACGACAACTGTTTCAGAATATCAAGGAAAGGCTCTGGAAAAGGATGAGCAGCTGGAAGGGCAATTTGTTCTCCTTCGGTGGCAAGGAGGTCCTCATAAAGGCGGTTGCCCAAGCAGTGCCTTCTTTTGCTATGAGTATGTTCAAAATCCCGCTTGGGTTGTGTAAAGAGCTTAGTTCGGTTATCTCTAAGTTCTAGTGGGGATCGAACAGGGGTAATCGGAAAATTAGCTGGGTCAGTTGGAAGAACATGTGTCGCCTGAAGAACGAAGGGGGTTTGGGGTTCAAAGATCTATCCCTTTTTAATCAAGCTCTTCTAGCTAAACAAGTGTGGCGCATCATTTCCAACCCGGATTCCTTGGCTGCTAAAGTCCTAAAGGCTAAGTATTTCAAAGATAGTGAGTTCCTCTTAGCTCCCACTAAGGCAGGCTGTTCTCATCTGTGGAGAAGTATAATTTGGGGAAGGGAGCTGCTTTCCAAAGGGTTGAAATGGTCGGTCGGGGATGGGAGCACAATTAGAGTCTTCAAAGATAAATGGATCCCTAGGCCTAGATCATTCCAACCAATCACTCACGACCCAGGCACTAATGTATTAGTTTCTGACTTTATTGACAGGTACAAACGGGGATGGAATTCTGAGCTGCTTTCTGAGGTGCTGATCCCTTCAGATGTGGAGGCTGTTCAGTCGATTCCTATCGGTTGGAGTGGTGGAAAGGACACTATTCGATGGCATTATGAAAAGTCGGGGGAATATTCGGTAAGAAGTGGCTATAATTTAGGCCTCTCCTCCAGCTCTCAAGCCTCAACCTCTAATACCTCCTATGCTAGCAAATGGTGGAATCAATTGTGGAGACTCAAAATCCCCCCCAAAGTCAGGATTTTCATTTGGAGGGCATGTCTCAATGCAATCCCAACTAAGGAGAACCTCTGGAAGCGGAAAATTGGCTCCTCTGCCCGGTGCTGCAGATGTAACTCCCAGATGGAATCGACTAGCCATGCTCTGTTTTGGTGCAAAGCTATTAAGGAAGTCTGGGCTCTCACTGCTTTCAGTTCTGCTCTAGCCAAGTTGAAGCCTCTGCCTGCTATAGACGTTTTCAATGCACTGGCAAACAAATTCCCTGACCAGATAAACCTCTTTTGCATGATCTCATGGGCAATTTAGGAGAGCCGGAATTCCCTTTTGAACTGTGGTAAGGTTAGGGGCCCAGAAATGGTCGTTTCTTGGGCTACAAACTTTCTGGATGAGTTCCAAAATTCCAGGCAAGCCCTTTCCTCTTCTCATCTTCCCTCTACTGCCAGAACCCCTATGGATTGGATTGCTCCTCCTCCGGGTTTATTGAAGCTCAATACTGATGCAGTCATTCGGAAATCTTCTAGAAGCATGGGTGTGGGTGCGGCTATCAGAGATGATGAAGGGAAAGTGCTTGTAGCTCGCTCGACCTTGATTAGAGGTTCCTTCTCCAAGGAAATTGGCCAGCTGATGGCCTTACGTGTAGGCCTGATGTTGGCTAAGTTCTACCAGTTTCACATTTCCTTCTTGGAGACTTCTTCCCGGTCTGTTATTTCCTCCCTGAAATGCACTGATAATTTTAGGGGGGGCTCTAACTCTATTGTAAAAGATATCAAGGCTTTAATTTCTGATGCTGGTAATTGTAAGTGCCTGGCCTCCTCTTTTCAGGGGAACTCCTTGGCGCATAGATTAGCATCGATTGCCTTTTCCTCTGTGCAGGAACGATTTTGGCTGGATACCAGCCCTGCTGTTTTTTCGTCTTTGTGTAATGGTTACCTCTTTTTTCAAAAAAAAAAAAAAAAAACCGAATTTAATTTTCTTTTACTTTTAGATCCCCAATATGTTTTGTCTTGTCCGTCTTTTACTTTCATGTAACACTCTTTTTTCTTGTCAGATAAAACCAGACAAAATCCATCCACGCAGAAAAATCATCTCTTCTTCCTCTGAAATTTAAAACTCAATTCGGGAATCTTGTTCTTTGCCATTTCAGAAATTAAAAATTACATCATCCTCCGAAAAACAAAACGAAATTCGGGTTCTTGTTCTTCAGGATTCAAGGAATTCACTGCTGCAAAAGGTAAGGTCTCACCAATTTCCTCTTCTAAATTCGCATCAGTTTGAATTTTTTTCTTAAATTTTTATGTGTTAATTTTGTAGAGCAGTGCAGGATTTATAGTGAAAATGTGGTGTGTCTATTACAGATGATATATGTGTAATGGGTTTGTGAGAGCAAAATGATAAAAGGGAAATTTGAATTTTTTTTTTTGGTATCATTTTCTGAATGTGTGAATGATGTTATATTTTTATTTTTCCCTATGCTTTCTCAGTGTTGATTGAAATGGACACTGTAAACTCAGAAATTGGAGATCCTTCTAAGGGGAGTTTGAAACAGATTTTATGGAAGTCATGTTCAAGCACTTGTTCAAACACCGATGATAATGTACACATACCTCAAGTGAACCGGGAGTGCAAACCCATGTTAGGCCAAGAATTCGCATCGCTAGATGATGTTTATGATTTCTACAATAAGTATGCCAAAGAGGCTGGATTTAGTGTAAGAATTAACTCTAGTAGGAAGAATAAGGTGAACAATGAAATTCTAAGGAAAGAGTACGTGTGCTCTAAAGAAGGAATTTCAGCTAACGCTAAAGGGGTAGTTAGTGAAACTAAAAGACGTCGGGGGATAACTCGAGAGGGTTGTAATGCAAAACTTGCAGTGTTGAAGTCTAAAACAGACACTTATACGGTTAGCATATTTGTAGAGGGTCATAGTCATGCATTGGCAACTCCTCAAAGGGTACATCTTCTAAGGTCTCATCGTAACTAATCAGAAGCCAAAAAATCAGTGTTTCAACAATTATCAGCACCAATCATATCTAAAGTCTAAACATCCAGAAATTAGTATATTTGAGATGCAAGTTGGGGGCATACAAACTGATGGGTGCATGGAAAAGGATATTTGTAATTGTGAGAGGGATTTGCATAAGGAGTTGAGTGGACATGATGCTAATATGTTGTGTGAGCATTTTCTGTCGGAACAAGAAAGGAATTCAGGTTTTACTTTTGAAATAAACAGAGATGAAGAAAATCAAATGACTCATTGTTTTTGGGTTGATGCAATATCTAGGTGGGCTTATCAGTATTTTTGGGGATGTGGTTGTATTTGATACTATATGCAGCACTAATTGATATGATATGATATTTGCATCAATGATGGGAGTTAATAATCATGGCCAGACTATAAATTTTGCTTGTTCATTTATAAGTGATAAGACCGTTGATTCTTTTGTTTGGCTATTTGAGCAATTTAATAAATGTATGCCTAATCGTTCTTTGAAGATGATTATTAGGATTCAGCAATGACAAAAGCCATTTCCCAAACTCTTCCCAACACTAAATGAGGTGACCTATAGGGACTATTACAATGATTTTCAAAAATGCATATGGGAATCTTGCACTAGGGAAGAGTTTGACTCTAAGTGGAATGAGGTTATTGAAAATTGTAATTTGAACGATAATACGTGGCTGCATTCGATGTATGAATTTCGTTCAGAATGGGTGCCTACGTATGTCAATCATGTTTTTTCGGCCGGAATGTTAGGTAGTCAACAATCTGAACTTTCTCATGCATTCTTCAAAAGTTGTGTTTCTAAAAAGAATTCATAGTGGATTTTATAGTGTTGTTTAATAGAGATTGAGAAGCAAATGGCTGAAATTTATACAAGTAGAATCTTTTATAAATTTCAGGATGAATTATGGAATAGCTTGTTGTATAAAATTGATTTTGTTAGAGGTAGTGCCAACCATTTGTGTGCATACAGCTGAGAAGAAAAATGAAGGTGTTTGTGAATCAAGAGAAATTGTGTATCAAAAGGACTTGGATTTAGCATCATGTAGCTGTAAAAAATTTGAGAGTGAAGGAATTCCATGTAGGCATGTTTTGGCATATTTGAATAGAATGCAAATTGAATGTTCGCCAAATCAATACATTATGAAGAGATGGACTAAAGCTGCTAAGTCTGCTGTAAATTTTGACGGTGATGGTTTGGGAATAAATGATTATTCAGACAAATCATTTTTTGTAAGGCATATTCAATTGTTTCAACTCGCTTCAACGGTGATTGATAAGGTAGCATTTAGTGATGAAGTGAGTAAGATCTTGGAAGAAGCTTTGTACTATGTACTGCAGAAGATAAAATCAGTAGTGGGTTATGGAGGTGTTTCTGAAAGAAATAGCACTACATAGTAGCAAGTCTTTAATGGATCCCTTGCCGTTAGGACTAAAGGGTGTGGTTAAGGCTAAATGAGGAAAGGAGAAGGCCAATGATGGACTTTGTCATGGATGTGGAAATGTGGAACAGTCCATTACTCAATAATCTGTAAGAATTTGTCCTTTTTTTTGTTTTTGTCTTTCAATGCCTTACTCTTATTTACTCTCATGTACCAAATTAGTTTGATACAGATGATGATAGTTTTGGCCTTAAATTCATTTCAATATAAATATGTTACGGCTTTTTGATAGAACTGTGACATAGTTATAACTGAATTTTTCTGTTTTTAGGCTTGGTTCTACCACATGTAACACAATGAGGGGAAATAACCGGAAGAACCATTTGGTTTAGGCTTTAGGTCACCTTTGTGTTGTCTTCACATATGCTTGAAATGCTCAAGCTTTTCACAAATTTGGTAGGGTTTAATGGCCATTAGAGATGCCATCATTTTAATAATTTGTTTAGCATGTTGAGTTTTGTACAGCTTTTGTTTCCAAATAACTGTATGGCTTTTCATGCTGATGCAGTGCATTTTACTTTCTTGCATAATTGGTCGTGTAATTATAGCAAAAGTTTCTTTACATTCCTGGCCCAGCTTTGTCATAAATTAACATAAATGCACCATTATCATATCCAAAAGCTCCCAAATTATATTTTGTTTTGTTTTTTAGATTATAAATTGTCAAACTCAGGGGAAGCCTGGACTTATCGTCCGGGTGGGCTAAATTAACTATATATATATATATTTGTATAACGCATGCGTTGTAACGATTCGAATCCGGGACATTATCATGCTAAATTAACGTAATTTTCTACTCAAGCTATACTGGGCGTAGTACAAAGTTTTTTAAAGCAAACCTAAAGGAAAAAAAAAAAACACCAAGCGAAATAAACTTAGGGGGGATGTATTGAATTAGGATTCTCGAGGACATTTAGAGCATCTCCAATAGGCTGGAAAACAGCACCTCCTTGACTATATTTAGGGAGGCTAGACCGGAATTTACTCCATCAGCCTCCCTATCTCACTCCCTAAATTTTATTCCAGCCAATGCCTCCCCAAATGTAAGGAGAGTAGCTCCCTCCCTATTTCACTCAATTAAAATGGGTGGTCAAGATGAATCCACATCATTAATATCTATGGTACAAATTCTTTTTTCACTCCCTATTTCTTTTTTGTTTAACCAAATTATTTTTTATTTATAAACCCAAACTCAACTTTCTTTTATTATTTTAACAAAAAAATCTCAATGTCTTTATTTAATTTTTTAAACCCAATTCTCAACTAACTTTATTTAATTTTTTTACCCAATTCTCACAACGTCTCCTCTGTTGTCAGGTTAACCCATTTTTATTTTATTTTAAAAGACCAAATTCAACCAACGGCTCAAATATAGAGTTAAAATATAACCGTTAAATATATGACCGTTAATTATAAATAATAACATTTTCAATTTATTTAAAAATAATAATATTTTTTTTAATTAAAAATAAATAAAAAATAATAAGGAGCCAATTTTAGGGAGGCTTGTTGGAGTATTAACTCCTTAAATGGCTCCCTATTTGTAAAAAGTATAACAAGCTCCCTAAATATAAGAAAAATATAGGGAGCCTTGTTGGAGATGCTCTTAAATACTTTATAAATCCGGGTGTATTCAATTTGGACATTTAAAGACTTTAAAAAAGCCTATATTAATCCAGTGGTATTCAATTCATATTTCTATGGACTTTTAAAGAGTCCTTCTAAATCTGGGTGTATTGAACTGAAACTTTAAAAATGTCTACAAAAATCAAGGTGTATTCAATTGAGACTAGATTTTAAAGGATTTTGACTTGATGGTGAGAGGTATAAATATTAAAGGCTATAACAAGTTCAGCCTTCTCCCCAAGGATTTTGAGTTTTTCTTATTGCTACGATTCATTGCTTCTATTTTCCATTGTTTATCTCTTTCATGATTGTACTTCTAGAATATGCTAGGTTATGATTCTTGATATGCTTAACTTGATGAAAGTAGAGACCATGATGATGATTTATAGCCTATTCAATTGATAGTGGTGGTGGTTATTAGTTTTTATGTGTTTTCAAAATATACAAAGGCTTGCTAGAACCCCTATATTTTGACGAATTGCCATAATTCATAAATTTATTTGGGTGGGTGCTTCTGTCTAGAAAATTATGAAAAATTATATGTAGATAGAATGTTATGTCTACTATTATTCTGAAAAATTTCATGATTTTTAAATGAGTATAAAAATTGTTATAATTTTTGGAGAGAACAAATGTCAATATTTATTTCTTCTGTACAGATTCGGGAAATAAGAAAATAATGAATTTTTTTATATACAAATGATCATGGATTAAATTGATAATTTTACTGTAGTATTTTCTATATGTTTAGATTATCCATGTCAAAATTTGTAAGATTTGGAGCTGTAGAGAATAAATTAAAAATCGTAGATCAAAGGGTGGTTAGTTGTGACAAGGTTTGGGTTAAGGTTATGCTTTTTTTTTTTTTTTTCAATAGTTTATGTATAGCTTTGCTTGGTTATTCAATTAATTGATTATTGTTTGTTTATATGATTAGTTGAATAATAATGAGAATTAGTAAAGATGAGTTATGAATGTTAAGTATTTTCCTTTTAATTTTGCTCTCAAAATTGTTATAAACTATGTCACTCTCTTTCATTTATAATTGACTTTAGTAATTGAGTGAAAATTATTGTTGTTCGTTTTTTTTTTCAACGTTTATTCATATGTGAAGTTTTATGCATTTATATGTTTTTTTTTTTTTTTTTTTTTTTTTTTTTTGGTTTATCATGAAAATTGAGATCTTTGTAAAAATTGAGCTTTGAAATAGAGCTTTTCTTCGGCTGACTGATTGGGCCATATATTGATATAATTCATCCATCTATAATAGAAGTCTGAGTTAACAAATCTATGAAAATTTAAGATAGATGTTTAGACAAATTCATAAAAGTCTGAGATAGTTGTTTAAATAAATCAATGAAAATCCATGTGGATTTATAAAAGTTTGTAGAAATCCATAAAAATCTGTCATTTAAAAAATGTCTTTAAATGTCCTTAAGAATCCTAATTGAATACACCCTTCTTAAATACTTGTTCGGACAAACAAACGAAGTAAGGAATTCAAAATTGGTTTCATTTATTTATGGAAGAAAAGAGAATGGAGATGAAAAGGAAACTTTAATGTGTTTGAGTGTCAATAAAATAATGAGTATATCACTCTAATGAATCTATTGAGATTATCTCAATTAAATTAAATTATAAATTAGACTATTTCTATGAATTATCAAGTAATGTTAATATTGTAATTATCTTTCATTTATATTTTTACCTATTACTTTAAAAGAAAACCAAAATCATTAATTTGTTGAAAATCTGGTGGCTTCCACCATTTTCTAGAGGGACACATGTCAATGCATGGATCACTTACATGTGGCAAACCCCTATGATTTTACTTCATGACTAAGTAGTGGAAGATTACTACAATATCCCTCTCCCTTTGTCTATATATATATGACCACCTCTCTTTGTAAAATGTTGGATATTTTTATTGACTTGTACTATCACTTAAAAAGGCAATATATTTCTCTCTTTATCTCTCTTGTTTTCTCATCTCTTCTATTTCTTATTTACTATTTGTTATTTAATTAATCATTATCATCTACTATCTTTAATTTTATTACAACACGTTATCAGTACGATGCTGTTATTTCCAGAGCCTGAAGCCTCTGAATTTATTATCACTAGAACCTGGAGTTCCTAAATTTATTTCCAGAACTTGAAGTTTCTGAATTTATTATTACTAGAACCTAAAGCTTCTAGACTTTTATTTATTAATACCAGAACCTGCAATTCTGAATTTACTTTCCCGTATTTTATTTTTACGCAATTTACTTTCTTGCATTTTATTTACTTTTACGCGATTTACTTTCCCACATTTATTTATTTATACGCTTTTATGAGATTGGCTATGCCAACCTATCAGAACCTGCAGTTCTGGATTTACTTTTTTCGCATTTATTATTACGTATATTATTTTGCAATTTTTATTTAAACAGTTTGATCACCCATCCAGAACCTGAAGTTTATGGATTTATTTATCATTATTACCGGAACCTGAAGCTTCTAGATTTATTTACTTACAAGTATTCCTTTATATATCTGAAGGTTTAAATTCCTCGGATATTTGTAAGACTAGAAGTTCTGACTCTGATTGTGATTTTCGGATAACCAGAAGTTGTAATAATATCAAATCTTACAAATTTGAAATTTGCTGCACTAGAAGTGTCTAGGGACAATTACGATCTGAAAGCCCAATACCTAACTGTCATAGAACCAGAAGTTATATGGCAAGAACTATAAGATCAATTTGATAACCAACCTGATGTTGCATTACCAAATGCTAAGTGTCAGTGGCAACATTTACGCTTTCAAGACTATAGATCAGTCTTTGAGTACAATTCTGCTTTATTCAAAATCACTACGCAGCTGAAATTGTGTGGTCAGGATGTAATCCGAAATAAGCAATAAAAGCAAACAGTAAATTTTCTCCCCTTTTTCACTTTATCTCATACTATTATTCTCTCGTTCTTCTTCATCTTATTTCTGTTATATTATCTATCATTTTAATTTTACGCATCTTTTTAATTTTATGCAGTTTATGTATCTGAGTATGCCAACTAACCAGAACCTGAAGTTTCTGGATTTGTTTAAATTATGTGTTGAGCCTAACTAAGTCAATCGTTAAGTTTTTGGAATTTAAACCAAGCTCGGCTAGACTGACTAACCAGAATCTGAAGTTTTTGGATTTATCATTATAATATTTAAGTTGGAGCAGTTTTATAAACCGATCAGAATCTAAAGTTCTAAACTTTAAATTTCAATAAAAATATGGAGTTCTTGATTCATTACTATGTACATGAATGTCATACTTGGGACCTGAAGTTCCAAAATTCAAATTCTATATAGAACATGAAGTTCTAATTTTGAATACGAAGTATTGAATCTGAACTTGAAGTTCTTAAGTTTTGAACATGAAGTTCTAATCAGACTTGCATCTCTGAATTCAATTTAAATTGTGATATTAAAACTTTTATGTCAAAGTTTATTAGAACCAGAAATTTTAAATTGGGTCAAGTTACGATTCTTTCATCTGGAAAGTCAGTTTGTAATTTCTATTTAGAACCTGAAGTTTTCTGAATTTTATAAACCTGCAGTTCATGGTCGAACCGGAAGTTCGAAAAATCAATATAATTCATGATTTTGTTTTATGAAGTGATATATTTTCATATCTATATGTTTATACTTTTGATCACTTTGTCTAATATGCACTTTATTTTCCATTGTGAGTAGATATGTCTTTAAACGGTAAATTAGTGATATTGAAAAGCAAGATACAATAGATATACGTCTAGCCAATAGTGCAACAACAAATACGATTCTGCGGAATCAGAAATACTTTCTAAATTTAACACTGCTTAAGGAAAATGTTAAAACAATATCAGGTCCAGCAGATCTGATAGAAGGCTCCGGTAGAGTCATGATATTGTTAGCAAATAATACTAAAATATGTTTCAATGATGCTTTATATTCAAGCAAATCCAGAAGAAATCTGCTCAGTTTCAAAGATATACGGTGTAATGGATATCACCTAGAAAGTATAAATGATGAGAATATTGAGTATCTGTGCATTACTTCTCATGACTCAGGCCAAAAACTCGTTGTGGAAAAGCTACGTGCTTTATCATCTGGATTATATTATACTCTTATAGGAGGTGTAGAAGTTTATGCAGTTATGAACCAGAAGTTCTCAGATCCAAAAATATTTATGCTTTGGCATAACCGTCTTGGTCACCCGGGATCTACAATGATGCGTAGAATCATTAAAAATTCTCATGGACATCCATTAAAGAACCAGAAGATTCTTTTATCCCATGAAAATTTATGTACTGCATGTTCACAAGGGAAATTAGTAATAAAACCATCCCATTCTAAGGTTGACTTTGAATCCACATCATTCCTACAAAGGATTCAAAGGGACATATGTGGACCTATTCATCTACCAAGTGGACTGTTATCCTATTTTATGGTCCTAGTTGATGAATATTGCAGATCAGTTGGGATTGATGTTGAACATCCCATTCCACATGTTCATACTCATAATGGATTAGTAGAGTCACTTATCAAGCATCTCCAGGTAATTGCGAGAACTTTATTATTTCTATACAATTACCAATTTTTATATGGAGACATTCTATTCATCTTTGACCCACTGCTTATCATTTCTCTACCATTCTAAGATTTATGATGATTTTGATTAATATTTTATCAGATCATCTATGCTTCTGATAGTTTATCTTTTTACGCACGACCTGCGTATTATTATATTGATTAATTTTCATATCATTATAAGAAAGGGGATTTTCTCTAGAAGAAATGAGTAAATGAAAAGTTACTCTTACACAAAATAGAGATACCAATTCAATTCTCTATATATGTAATAAAAGTGTCTCATTTTCAGTCTTCGTATCACTCAAATACGAAAGATAATTGATCATCAGATAATTATTAATCGGTTACTTGATATATTCAAAGTGACAAAAATTTATAAGTTGCTATCTCATAAACCCTGGCCGGGTGATTGTTCCTGAAGAACGATCTGAGTAAAATGCAACAAATAAATCATCTGATGCATATCATAAGCTTATGAACCTTTGAAAGGTATTGTTATCAGGATCCTAATGTAAACAAAGCTCGAGTTATAAATAAATCCACTTTCTCTAAATCAACTCAATAAGAGTTTGATATATCTAAAGAGACACGAGTCTATGAAATGACTAAATCTATTGAAATAGAAGAAATCTCTACAGAGACACAAGAATATAAGAATTAATAATTTTCTATATATCATACATGAGAAATGTGGAATAATGAAGAAACAATCATCAGTGATACATTTTCAAATACAGTAGCTACTGAGATGATAATTATGAAACTCATAGTATCGATGATTGTATACAAAAGGCATGATTGACCTAAATAAAAAGAAGCAATTCAAGAAGAATTGACTTCATAAGCCAAACATAAAGTATTTAGACCAATAGTTCTCCAGACACTTGAAGATGTCAAACTAGTTGGATACTAAAAGGTCTTTATACGGAAACGTAATAAGAAAAACAAGATCGTAAGATATGAGGTACGACTCGTAGTACAAGGTTTCTCACTGAGACTTAGTATTCAATAGTGATGAATACGATTACGTTTCAAATTTTTGATAAATTTGGCTGCTTGAAATACGTCTTATAAACGTAGTAATCATTTATCAATATGGTTCACTCAGTGCAGATATTTATAATCCCAGAAGGATTTAAAATGCTAGAAGCATGTAAACCGAGATCTCGTAATCTGTATTTGATGAACCTACAAAAATCCTTATACGAACTAAAAACAATCTAGATGGATGTGGTGTAACCGTCTCAGTAAATATCTGATAAAATAAGGGTATAATAATTATATTATACACCCATGTGTTCTTCATAAAGAAATCAGAATTTGGATTTGCTATTATAGTAGTTTATGTTGATGATATGAATTTAATTGGAACTCCTGAAGAGCTCCTAAAAACTGCTGAATATCTGAAAAAGGAATTTGAAATGAAAGACCTAGGGAAGACAAAATATTGTCTCGGCCTGGAGATTGAGCATAAATCAGACGGAATACTTATCCATCAATCAGCATAAACTGCTGAATATCTGAAAAAGGAATTTGAAATGAAAGACCTAGGGAAGACAAAATATTGTCTCGGCCTGGAGATTGAGCATAAATCAGACGGAATACTTATCCATCAATCAGCATATATTGAAAAGATCCTGAAAAGATTTAATATGGATAATGCTCATCCATTAAGTATCCCCATGATTGTTAGAAATCTTGATCCTAAGAAAGATCCATTCCGGTCACTTGAAGATGGTGAAAAGATACTTGGTCCTGAAGTACCATATCTTAATGCAATTGGTGCTTTATTATATCTGGCTCAATGTACTAGACCAGATATCACATTTTCAGTGAATTTGCTTGCTAGATTCAGTTCAGCACCAACTCGGAGACATTGGAATGAGATTAAACATCTTTTTCGTTATCTTCATGGAACAAAAGATTTAGGATTATATTATTCAAAATCTAACAACTTTTCAGGTTTAATTGGTTATACTGATGCCGGGTATTTATCTGATCCCCATAAAGCCCGTTCACAAACGGGATATGTTTTTACATATAATGGCACAGCAATCTCCTGGCGTTCCACAAAGCAAACTCTTGTTGCTACATCTCCTAATCATTCTGATATCCTTACACTTCATGAAACAAGCCGAGAATACGTGTGGTTAAGGTTAGTTATTTATCATATTCAAAATACATGTGGATTTTCATTATCTACAGAAATGCCTACACCGATATTTGAAGATAATGAGGCTTGTATCGCTCAAGTTAGAGGGGGCTATATCAAAGGAGATAGAATCAAACATATTTCTCCTAAATTCTTTTATACTCATGAACTTCAATAGAGCCGACAAGTTGATGTTAAACAAATACAGTTTACAGATAATCTAGCAGCTCTGTTTACCAAAGCATTGCCTATATCAACTTTTGAGAAACTGGTATATGGAATTGTCATGCGTCGGCTTTATAAATTACAGAATTGATATTGAAGTTTTATTCAGGGGGAGCGTTCAATCAGGGGGAGCAAAATTTTGAATAGATATATGTGTACTGTACTCTTTTTCCTTCTACCGGATTTTGTCCCACTGGGTTTTACCGGAAAGGTTTTAATGAGGCAGTTCTGAACCCGTTCATACCACTTGATCCAGAAGATCATTGTATATACTTTTGCTAAGGTTTTTATCCCACTGAGTTTTTCCTAGCAAATTAAAATACAAATGGTGGAATCCAAGGGGGAGTGTTGAAAATCTGGTGGCTTCCACCATTTTCTAGAGGGACACATGTCAATACATGGATCACTTACATGTGGCAAGCCCCTATGATTTTACTTCATGACTAAGTAGTGGAAGATTACTACAATATCCCTCTCCCTTTGTCTATATATATATGACCACCTCTCTTTGTAAAATGTTGGATATTTTTATTGACTTGTACTATCACTTAAAAAGGCAATATATTTCTCTCTTTATCTCTCTCGTTTTCTCATCTCTTCTATTTCTTATTTACTATTTGTTATTTAATTAATCATTATCTTCTACTATCTTTAATTTTATTACAACATAATTTATTTATTTATTTATTATTTAGAAAAAGCTAGCCCAGGTTAGATTGCATATACCTTTGCCCCTACTCATGTAGGTAGTAAGTAATTTATTCTTATTAATTTAATCATTATTTATTCACCATAAAAAAAGGTTCGTGCTGTTTCATATGACAAATCAAAATAATCCCTTTGTTTTAAGTTTGATCAAAATAGTCCCTCCAGCTGCACTTTTTCACTGTTTTGTGTTAGTTGTTAGTAGGGATGAGCGTTTCCCTATGGGGCCCCATCCCCCACAAGCCCCCATGGGGTTTTAAGGGAAAAATTTGCCCCCCAAATGAATTTTGGGGGTGGGAGTGGGGTCAAACTTTACCCCCAAATAGATTTTGGGGGAGGTGGTAGAGGTACCTATCCCCAAACCCAAAACCCAACCCAAAGTTCTAATTCTCAAAAATGGTATTTAAGGCCTTCAAAGCTCTGATACCACTTGTGAGCTTTAAATCCAAATATCAGACATTTCCCAAACAAAAATCCCTAATTAAGAATCCCAAAGTTATCATGTTTGTAAGTTCCTCAAGTTTTGATTATCTTATTTCGTGGACAAACCACAATTTAGGGCTTGAATTGTATATCTTAGGCGCATAATTGTTGGTACAAAGGCTCTCTCAAGATTTCAAGATGATAAGCACTTCAAAGGTAAAATACTTGTGCTTACTTGCTTTGAAGATATCTTAGTTGCACATACACACACAACTCATGCATATCTATACTATCTTGTATGTTGTGTGTTTTATGTTTGTGCATTCATGTTATTGAACTCTCTTCTTACATGTTTTATTTGATTGCATCTTGTTTGATAATTGCCTTGTCATTTTAGGCAGTAGGATGCATTCGCTTCACACTCCACACTTGCACATCTTTGATAGTTTGTGTTGTGTAGTTAGTGTGTCGTGTAATTTGTTTCCCGAAGATTGCTCGGAAATGTCCGCGCATGTACGTTGGTGTGCTTGATTTTACGTGAAATCTCCTTTGGTTTCACCATTTTTGGTGAAACGACAATTTGTTATTGGCGGCCAGACCACTGATTGAAACCTCTCTTTGAGACCTGATTGATTTAAAGTCTCTGGTCCAAACCGGCGGTTGTGATCGGTGATTATGAAACCGCCGAATGAAGTCACCGTTTGAAACTAGTGCTCTCGGTTTCAATTCGGCGGTTTAAATCGGCGGTCTAAATCGGCGGCCCTGACCGCCGATTGAAACCGACATTTGGCGCGTAACTGGGGTAAACCTGTCTTTTCACCCAGCTCATTTTTGGTCTCTATAAATATATCATTATCTTTCATTCTGAATCCAAGGTCTTTGACATCAAGAACCCTAAAGAGATATTGAGAGAGACTTGAGAGAAAAAGTATAAAGATTGTATCTTTAATTCTCTAAAATATTTCCATATGTATAAATCATCATTTAAGCATCATCTAGGATCATTTAGTATGTGCTAATGCATGAGTTTTCTTCAACACATATGTTATGGTAAGTTGAACATTAATTTCATCTAATCTTAGTGTTTTTACTTAGCAATTTATTTCATTTATAACTTGTATGCTTTTAGATTAATTTCTACTTATAAGATTGAGATTATGTGTTGATTGATTGAGCTGTTTTGTGATAGCTAGGATTTCATGCTTTTATAAATCTAGCTAATTTATCTCATTAAAATGATTGAGATTGTTTGTGATAGTTATTGTATCTAGGATTGGTTATCCTTCACATAGCTAAGTTGTATGCCATTACATATAGCAAACTTTGATATCTATGATTGATTATCATTTAATCTCTAATGACATAGCCTTTCCCGCCTTACATAATGATAACCTAAAAGCGACCATAAGGCATTCATCACTTAAAGTCAACGACAAAGAAGCTAGTTCGGATGATGATCACCACGAGAGCACAAATGGTGGAAGTTCTATGAAGAAAGTTCAAGTTCCATGAACTTAAGTGATGAGGGTTTGAGTTATGAAGACTTCATTGAAAGTTTTTAAAGGTCCTTGAAGAAGAAAGACGAATAAATCAAGAAGTTGAAGTAGGAAAACCTTCAACTAAGGACCAAGTTAGATGACTCCTTGAAGACAGACTTGATTGAAGTGTCCAAGTATGAAAAAGAGATTATAGATTGCCATCAAATGATGAAGGCAGTGAAGGATGAAATTGCTAGCAAAGAAAATTCCTTGAAAATTGTCAAGGATAAAGAGATGAGGCACCTTCAAGACTTGAAGAAAGGTAAGATATTGCAACCTCAAGCTCAAGGCAAATGCAAATCTTTACCTCCTCATCATCCTAGGAGGAAGATTGATCTTGAAGAACCTTTCAAGAATGGCCAAGTGAAGATGCCAACAAAGGGCGCTGCTCAACCTCAACATCCAAGAGCTCCATGCCTAAGCCTTCCTCAATCATGGTCTAACCAACCAAGAAGGCATGTCATGCTACCTCAACCAAGGAGGCAACCCAATTCGATTCAACAACAAAGAATGAGTGAACTGGTTCAACACCAAAGGCGACATCAAATGACCTCACAAGGATATGGTATGAATTCTCACTTTATACCAACTTGTCATTTTTGCGGTGTTGATGGGCATATTAGGCCAAATTGCTTTAGGCACATTAAGCAATGTATGGTTGAAAGCATGATAGAGAGAAAAAAGCTTAGAAGAGCCAATTTGTATGTGCTTAGGAAATCTTTAGTCAATAATCCTAGGATCTCAAATAACATGCAAACTATGACCACTAGGAATGAAAATGTTTCACCTAGGTGGATGAGAAGAGATGAACCCGCTTGCTACTGGACTAACATGTCTCCCATAGGTTCAACTAGATCCAATGGACTTGGTAGGTCTATAGGACCTCATGCCTTTCATTGATGCGGTGTGGTGATTGACCCCATAAGGGGAACTCAAACAAAGAGAGTAATCTTGCATACTTGTCACATGCAAAAATTTGATATACATTATGCTTCTTTATTAATTGATTGAGTATCTTGGTTGCACATATGCTTATATGATATTTTCTTCAATAAGTGTGAACCATTGCTTTGTTTGTAATCCATATCATATTTATGTTCAAACGTGCATTTTTAGACTAGGAGATTTACTTAGGAAGTACTCTTTGAATGACCTATAGTTATCTCCATGACATAATGATTCTTTAAATGACATGCTCAAAATGAAAAAACATGAAATTCTTATGACATGCTTAAAAATGAAAAGCATGATTTGATGATTGCATATTCTTAAATGCAAAATTATGTATGAAAAGCATATTATGAGACTCAAATGAATAAATGATCTTGTATCCGTTCTAAGGATTATAAAATCTAAAGTCTCTCTTTATTTATTTGTTAAACATGGCTACTATCATATGGGTATCTTACTCGGAAAAATCGAATAGGGTGCAAAAAAGTTGCTCATGCCATGTTCTGCTTGTAAAGTTGGATATAGTTGCCTCTTAAATTGACTTCAATGAAATGTCTATATCCTTGCTTTGTTCATGACAAATGGTGAAATTGGTTTGAATTCTATAGGAAACCTTTGTCGTTTGTTTTTCCAAATACCATTGCTTTTGAATTTGAATGCAACATGTCTTGCATGCAAAGCATTATTATCATACATTTTTTTTTTTATAAAAATAAATCTCCTTGCTTCTCTTCCAATTAATTGCGTTACATAAAGTGCATTATATGATTATGTAAATGTATTGTATGCTACTATCTCTCTTTGCTACAAGTGACCCGTTTGGGGATACTCATTTGCCTATATCATGACAAAAAATGGTAGTATGGAGAGGGAGTTGTAGTAGCAAATTCACATATTGGGGAGATTGCTAATTGAGGGAGAGTAACCCATTGTGGGGGAGCATTGCATTACACATTCATTGCATGATGATGTATATTTTTAATAATGCAAATGCTTATTTTGATTTCACTTGATCATCTCACATACGCTTGTATTGGAAAGTGTAGAAACTTTGTTTTAAAGGATTGATTATTCCACAAGAGATTGAAGACTTAAAGTTCTAGCTTTTAAATATCTCTTTGTATTGTAGAAAATCATTGTTGACCTTTAGTTTCTATTTTGTTGTGAGGATCAATGTGAATGGTGGTTTTGTCACGAAATAGCCAAAGGGGGAGATTGTAAGTTCCTCAAGTTTTGATTGGCTTATTTCGTGGACAAACCACAATTTGGGGCTTGAATTGTAAGGGTAGCTTAGGCGCATAATTGTTGGTGATCAAGCATAACAAAGACCCTCTCAAGACTTCAAAATGATAATCACTTCAAAGGTAAAATACTTGTGCTTACTTGCTTTAAAGAGATCTTAGTTACACACACACACACACAACTCATGCATATCTATACTATCTTGCATGTTGTGTGTTTTATGTTTGTGCAATCATGTTATTGAACTCTCTTCTTGCATATTTTATTTGATTGCATCTTGTTTGATAATTGCCTTGTCATTTTAGGCATTAGGATGCATTCGCTTCATAATCCACACTTGCACATCTTTGATGGTTTGTGTTGTGTAGTTAGTGTGTCGTGTAATTCGTTTCCTGAAGATTATTCGGAAATGTCCGTGCATGTACGTTGGTGTGCTTGGTTTTACGCGATGATCACCGTTGGTTTCACCTTTTTTGGTGAAACGGCGGTTTGTGATCGGCGGCCAGTCCGCCGATTGAAACCACCCTTTAAGACCTGATTGATTTAATGTCTCGGGTCCAAATCGATGGTTGTGATCGGCGATTATGAAATCACCGAATGAAGTCGCCATTTGAAACCAGTGTTCTCGGTTTCAATTCGGCGGTTTAAATCGGCGGCCTCGACCGCCGATTGAAACCGCCATTTGACGCGTAACTGAGGTAAACTTGTCTTTTCACCCAGCTCATTTTTGGTCTCTATAAATATATCATTATCTCTAATTCTGAATCCAAGGTCTTTAACATCAAGAACCCTAAAGAGATATTGAGAGAGACTTGAGAGAAAAAAATATAAAGATTGCATCTTTAATTCTCTAAACTCATTTCCATATGCATAAATCATCATCTAAGCATTATCTAGGATCATCTAGTATGTGCTAATGCATGAGTTTTCTTCAACGCACATGTTATGGTAAGGTGAACACTAATTTCATCTAATCTTAGTGTTTTTACTTAGCAATTTATTTCATTTATAACTTGTATGCTTTTAGATTAATTTCTACTTACAAGATTGAGATTATATGTTGATTGATTGAGTTGTTTTGTGATAGTTAGGATTTCATGTTTATATAAATCTAGCTAATTTATCTCATTAAAATGATTGAGATTGTTTATGATAGCTATTGTATCTAGAATTGGTTATCCTTCACATAGCTAAGTTGTATGCCATGACATATAGCAAACTTTGATATCTATTTTATTGTCATCATTTAATCTCTTGATAAGCATTTAGTGTTCCATAGCATTAATTGCATTTTGAATATTGCATAATATTCACATAGGTTGTTGATCTCTTCGTGAGAGTTAAGTCTTGTGACTAAGTTGTTTAATGCTCAAGCAAGTTGGTCAAGTGCCACTGTAAAAGGCCTGCGAGTAGAGTATGAGGTGCTCACGCCAAGAGTAGTGGATCGGGAGATATCACTAGGCATTGAACAAAGAGTGGTGAGTAGTTGTGTCCATAGCCTAAGGTTGTCTAGGGTGAGAGTCCGTGTATCGCTTGAGGATGTAACCTTTTATTAATATAGTGGATTTCGGTGACCGTGTGTGGCTAGCATAATAGCTCGTGGTTTTTCCTTATTGAAGGTTTCCACGTAAAAATCAAGTGTTCTTTAATTTCTGCGCTTTATACTTGATTTTATTTTTTGTTGAATTAGGTTTATAATTGAATGTTGACTAATCCGAAAAAGTTGGTAATAATCGGATTAACAACCCATTCACCCAATCTAGGTTGTTTAGACACGCGTATAATATTTGTTTCAATGTTGAATTGTCAATAACAATTATTAAGAAAAACATACATGAATCCATGTTGACAAGGTAGTGTAGGATGGAGTCTTCCACATCCAAAATCCATTTATAGTTCCAAATATGCTCTCGAATTCTCTCTTGAATGGGAAAGGAGGAGGAGAGCAAATTTTAGATATCTGATTTTGACTTGGAGACCACAACCTTTACAGAGATCTTTATATACTAATTTGAGTTGGAATCCCATCAACTCCAATCTAATTAGCATTAGGTTTAAACACATTACAACCCATACCCAATAGACATTTCTAGAGCCTAATTAACACCTTACTTATCTGGCCCAATTAAGTTAGACAACCTATAATATAATTGTTATTCAATATGTAATATATTCAATGACATAGATCGAGTATGGATGCATAGCATGGAAATTACATGCAACGTGATCTTAAACATGTCTATTTCCAACTGGTCCAGCTTTATTCTTTAGTGAGATCAAACATGAATAACATTCAGAGTTTATAAATGAACCATATACTTTATTCTGTAGAAAATAAACATATAACATGTTTGTAACATAGAACATCATAATGTAAACTCCCACTAAACATGCACATCGTCAATTCAAACAACACCCATATGAGTAATGTGCTCATGAATGACCTTGGGCGGTAAACCTTTAGTAAACGGATCCACAATAATGGAGTTCATCCTGATATGTTCTATAGCTACCTGATGACTCTGAACTCTTTCTCTAACGAGAAACTTAATGTCTCTGTGCTTCGACTTCGTACAGCTCCTGTTGTTGTTGGAATAAAACATAGCCGAATTATTGTCACAATGTATCTTTAATGGTCTTTCAATACCATCCACAATTTGCAACACAGTGACAAAAAGCCATGTCCCATGATTAGATGCCTCATAACAAGTTATAAACTCAACTGTCATAGTGGAAGAAGCTATGAGTGTCTGTTTGGCACTCTTCCAGGAAATGGCCCTTCCAGCTAGCAGGTAAATATAGCCTGACGTGGATCTTTTGCTATCTTGGCATCCAGCAAAATCGGAATCAAAATATCCATCGATCTTCAAATGATCTGATCTCCGATAAGTGAGCATGTGATCCTTTGTTCTCTGCAAATAACGCATAACTCGTTTGGTTGCTTTCCAATGATGTACTCCCTTACGTTCCCATTTCCTTTATACTTCATTGAAACAAGGTTAGCCAAAAAGGTACTTGTTTCAGCCTTTTCGTTCTTTGCAAAACGTTGTTCTATTTCCTTAAGGAACTTCGTAGCATTTTTCTCTTCGGACCTAGAGCCCCTAAAGGTTTCTGGAATGAAACGTTTCATGATCATAAAACTCATGCGATTAGAATGGTCCCACCTCTCCATGTTCATTTTGTCATTAGTGGAACTATTCTCATTGAGAGGTGCATGCCGTTCTTCCCGAAACGCAAGGTCAAGATCCATGCAATCGAGAACAATCATAACGTTTCTCATTTAATTTTTGTTGTTCAATGACTGTACTCAACAAGATTATAGAGCACTGGAACTTGGGGATTGAATAATACAATTGACTTTTGAAAGTCCATATTTATAAAAGTTTAAAAAGTCTTGAAATAAAGTCTAGGTAATCCTAATAGTCTATAAATTAAATCCAAAGACTCTCAGAATCCCAAAAGTCTAGTCCATATAATCATAATAATCCTAAAAGTATAATCTAATTGTCCTAATAATTCTAATAGTCTTACAAATCAATAAAATCATTGGATGCCAAAATTGTCTACTAAAATCCCAATCCAATACACCCCCCACAACTATTCAAAAATAGAACTTATCAGTTGATTACTTACAAGGAAAGGCGATTTTGCAGGTACGATCGACAGCATTTGGACTTATTATGAAGAAGCATTTCCTTTGTATATAAACTTTATTCCAATGATGCCAATTTTAAAGCATAAGCAACTTTCTGCTATAACAACATCACTGCAGAAATCATATCTTCAGCAAATCAATGAATGGAATGTCAAGGCTCCGGTTGTTAAAGGTGTGTAGATACTCTGAATGTGTGAGAGTTTTGTACAGAGGTGGATTTCCTGAACCGATAAGTTCTTTGGCAGGTCCAACGTTGATAGATGAGTCAGGATAGCAAAACGTAACTATGGACATTCTGTCCTTTACTCTGTTTACAACTGCTCTATGATCCGGTGCTTTGTATATCCCATTGCTCATAATCTGCATATTCACCAAGCACTCTATTAATCAAGCAGTTCGATTAACGAAAATATTCATTAATCTCCCTTCATGTTCGGTTAAAATATAGGCAGAATCTAAACAACGTACAAAATCTATCAAAAACCTCCTCACAGAAGATATCTTGCCTATTTGTCAAACTAAGTGGATCCACTGTAATTGACTCAAAATATACCCTCAAATAAGTTTTCGAATGGTTCGGGATAGTATGACTCGAATTCACATACCTCTGAGATTTGACCAATGTTTACTACAATTGCATCATCCGTAGGCATCACAGTGACCCATTTCCCATCCTTAAGAAACTGTAATCCTGGCATGTTTCCACACTCCAGTAAGAGCGTGATCCCGGAGTTGTCAGCATGTGGTGAAATCCCAATGACTTGCCCAGGTTCGGGACAAGGAGGATACAAATTCATCCTCACTTCATATCTTCCACCTTGGTATGCCTTGCAGATATCTTCAGCCTCAACCTCAAGCCCCATAGCCATGAATCTTACTAATGATACCGCAACTTTCCTCGTTTCTTCCGAATAATTCTCAAGCGTCTCTCTGATCCATACACAAAAAGTTAACTGTATATACAAAAAGTTGCGCTTCAATGCAAATTTTAGTAGTCACTGTCGGTAATGTATTTACCTGAATGTTGGGGGCTTTTGAGGCCATAAATTTACGTTTTTGTTCTCAACGGGAAGAGCTTTGAGGAAGATCATGTCATTCCACGGTAGCTTTTGATCTTCTGAAGTAACAAATGCTTGGCCATAGCCTTCAAGACTTCCTGGTTTCTGTGCCGACTGTTTCTTTTCTTGTAAAGGAAGATCGAAGAAGTTTTGAACTTCCTCCTTTATATTTCCTAGAATTTCATTGGGAACTCCATGGTTTATCAACTGCAGGATCATATAGTCACATTCATCCATTAGACATTGTATCTAATTATATAGAAAACTGTTTCATAATTCTGTTTTTGTTTTGATCTTCTATGTAGTTAGGTGAACTGTGAACAAGTTACAATAATATGATTTTAAAGAGCAATTTTCTAATTCGAGCCTTTCATAGGGGTCATCGGTGCCGATTAGCCTTTCATATCAATTGATCAGATGAGAAAATTACATTATAATCTATTAAGCTTCAATTAAATGAATTGAAGATCATGTGACAAGTATTACCTGGAAGAGACCCCAGTGTTTGAAAGCAGAGTGAAGCTTTTGTAGCTCTTCCTTGTGGGAATCAGGGTTGACCAACTTTGTCATATCGATCAACGGCACACGAAGGAGATGATCATCAGAATCAGTATCAACGGTGGTGATAAAGCTGTCCATATCATCTATTATGTACCTGGAGGGCACGGTGTGAGGCTGCTGTTTAGCAAGCTCTTGCACGCTTGGAACTGGAAGTGACCATTCAAGGTGACTCTCTGCTCCTGCTTCTGATCTACTCATTTTTTTTATTAAAAAAAAAAAAACACTGGAATCCGAAAGATTTTATCTTTTGATTACTGTTTAGATGACAAGAACAGAGCAGATCTGTAGATGAGAAGCTTTGACTTTTAATGATAAAGGAAGCTCTCCCTTTTTTTTTTTAATATGTATATTTTTTTAAAGTATTACCTTAATAGCTTAATTCGGTTTTTTTTTTTTTTTTACACGTGAGAGTTTACTATCGGACCAACCTTATCTCATTCTACTTGAGATTATTGTTTCTTCTTTATTATTTAATTAACTTTTTCTTAAAAAAAATAATAAACTAAATTTATGTTAAAAATCATTTTATATAATTTTAGATATTAGTTTAAGAGTGATGCCATTGACAATTCATTGAATTTCTTTTTACATTTCATTTTAATTTTTTTTATTATATGACAATTTTATCCTAATTAAAATTACTAACAAGTACAAAGAAATTTTAAATACATTACGCAACAATTTTGCTAGAATCCAATGTTTTTTTTTTCTTTCTTATTGCATTTCAAAACCCTAAAACATTTTTTTTTTCAGTATCATTAAAGATTTATATGAAACGATAAGAACGATTTCAACAAACAATTCTTTTTAAAGTATGATTTTTTGAAGATTTTTTTTTTCTTACATATACAAACAATAAGAACAAAAACTTAGTAGATTTTTTTCAAGTGTTGTTGACTCTTAGAAATTTTGAAAAAAAAAAAAAAAGTGAAATGAAGAAAAGAACATCAAAAAACTTAACGGTCCTTTTATTTACCTTTTTTGACAAGACGATGAATGAATGAATAGTCTTCCCCCTCGAATCATGATCATGGATTGCGACAATTTCAGTATTCAATTAATAATAATAATAATAATTTTGAAACAAATTGATTTTAATAAAATTTTAGGTTTTTAAGATGGAAGTATTTTTAAAAAAGAAGTGTAAAAAGATAGAAAGGATATTTTTTGAAAAAGTGAAGTGTTTTTATATATTTTTTTTAAATTTAAGTTTTTAGAATGAATTGTATTTAAAAAAAAAAAAAAAGGAGTGTGAAAAGAAAAAAATTGGATTGTAAGAAGAAAACCTCTAAATTTAAATTATTTTTAGGACAAATTACAATAAAATGAACGGCGGTCAAATTTCAGCTCAATACTCTTGACCTAACCATGACTATTTAAGTTAATTGTTGACTAATCAAACACTACAAAACATATAAATTACACATAAGTTATCTATTTTATCATTTATTATTTGAATAATTTTTAAAACAAGTGATAAATTTTTTTTTTTTTTAATTACAACAACTGCTAGGACCTGACGAGATAAGACTCTACTAGCACAGCCCGGAATACTACTCCCACAATCGGAGAGAAGGCTCTCACACTTGGGAATTAATAGTCAAGGTGGGACAAATAATATATATATATATACATACCTAGGCGTTGAACCATGGTGGTAGAGGTTCACTTGGGAGAGTCCAACCACATTAGCAAGAGGTCATTGGTAACAAGTGATAAATTTTAAGAAATAAATTGACAATAATTTTTTTTTGAAAAATATATTTAAATTGTATCTAAAAGCAATTTTCCAATACAAATATATAATACTACAAGTAAATATCATAACAAAAATTTCATTATAATGGATATGTCGTCACATTATTCATTAAATCATCTCATAATAAATGGAAAATTAAAATAAGTGGCACTATTTGGAACATAAATTTTTCTATGGAAATTATATTATGCACTTTCTCATAAAATTTGATTAAAATACAAGGAATATTAAAAAAGTTTTTTTTTTTCTTTTTAAATCATGATTTAATTTCCGAATACCGTGGTTAAATTACAAATCAAAAGTCACTTGACATTTTCTATATGAGTTGCAAACGTGGGTATATTTATATCGCTAGTCTTTTTCTTTACTTTTGACTTTTGATGGGCTTGTGGCTTGTGGCTTGTCGTCGGTGGCCACAAGCCACAATCCACTTTCGTTTTCACTTTTTTTTTTTTTCCTTATATATTTAATAAAAAAAATATATTTTATTATATTATTGCTTTAGATAAAGGGAAATTATCATTCCCCCCTAAGGTTTGTCATATTAGATATACTGGTCCCTATAGTTTCAATAATGGCCAGTCAACCCTCTGAAATCCTAAATATTGGTCATTTTACCCCTTCTGTCAAGTTTTCCGTCAAAATCCTTTTGACTGTTAATTAAAAAATTAAAACGTCTCCATCAGAGATTGAACCTTCAACATTGTAGTTAAAAGCCACACACTCATCCAGCTCGTTGCTGGAAGTTTGTTGATTTTAATGGGTATATATATATAATTTACTTAAAATAATTTAAATCTATTTATATAATTTAAAGGGTCATTGGTCATTTGCCCCCTGAATTATATTCTAGTTGCCATTTCCCCCCTATACTTTTTTTTAGACGTTAAACCCTCGGAACTCACATAAATTGGCAACCATAGACGGAATGGGGACGGAACCCTTATTTCGTCTTCTTTCCTAGACATGTGCACCTCACGTGTGGGTTATCAAAAGGGTAAAATTGGAATAATAAAAATCAAGCTTATTATATATATTTCCTAATTCTAATACTTCAAGAACACCCACACAAATGTGCTTATAAGGCTTCTTCTTCTTCTTCTTCCCTAATTCTTGGGCAAAATGAATGATGTTGGGGAATTTTTCCCAAATTGTTTATGTGGAACAAGAGAGAGATAGGCGCTGCACGTCTTGTACAACACCAAACCCAGGAAAGCATTTATTTTGTTGCTCCAAATTTCAGGTATGTGAGTGTTTAAACTTATTTTCTTATTGTACTTTTATTTTTGCGATTGAAATAAAATTTTGTTGTTTTTTGGGCTTGTTAAGGTGATGGTCATTGCGGTTTCTTCAAATGGTATGACCCTTTAATTTGTGTAAGGGCTAAGAAGATTATTCCTGGATTGCTTTGAAGAATCAATGTGCTAGAGATGAGGTTAGGGGAAGAAAATGGATTTGAACACATTGATACAAGCTATACCACTACAGTTATTGTAGACCAAGAAGCTAGTTCTGCAGCAGTTATTTGAAACACTCATAGTTATAGTAGTAGAAGAATTTGGTTTAGTCTTCTGGTTTTAGCAATAGGTATTTTCCTTGTTTGAAAAAATTATGTGTAAAATTTGTAAAATTATGTGTAAAATATTTATCTTTGTTGGATCTTTATGTTCAACTAATGACACATCTCTATCCTCATGTTATTCTTAATTATGTTTCTCCTAGCAGTTAATCACCAAGGAAACCACATTCTAAATGTTCATTAAATTCACAATAAACTTGTCCAAATTGAAGCACATTATCATTGACCAAATACATTAACTTGTATTTAATATGATCAAACACATTAATCTGTCCAAATTTGTCCAAATAAACCTGTATTTAATTTGATCAAACACATTAATCTGTCCAAATTTGTCCAAATAAACCTGTATTTAATTTGATCAAACACATTAACCTGCCCAAATAAATCTGTCCAAATTGAATACCAAACACATTGACAGCAATACTAACACATTAACCAGAGAATGATACCAGCTCAAACACATGCTCTAAAGTACCAAACATTAACATTTACATTACAAAAGACTTGAGTACCATACATCCATTAACATTACAAAAGCAAAGTTCTTCAAGATAAAAGTACCAGAATAATACATATCTCCCAAAATATCCTTTACTTATGTTATCCGAAAAATCAATTGTTGTTTTCCGGACAACGCTCAGACCGGATGGAGTGGTGCTCTGCGGTCGGAGGGGCCTAGGCGTGGTCTGGGATGATCTGGTCCCGCTTCTACCGCGATACAATGGGTACCGAGGTGGAGGCAATTTAGTGAGGACAACCGGGGGGGGTAGTTACTGCATGGTGGGCCAGGCTGCTCTAGAGGCTAGCCAGGACCGGTCCTCAAGTGTGTTGGTACCAGTTCAATCGAGGTTGGACACTACTCATAAGACACTAAGTGGATAAATTACAATATGGTGGGAAAATAAGTGACATCTTTCATTATACATGATACGGTTACAACTTTCAAATGGTAGAGGGGTGTGGGGTACAATGTAGCTTTCTTTTTCTCTTTTTTGGTCTCTCAATGGAGACTAGTCGTCCTATAGTAGCACAATGGGCAGATCTTGGTCTCGCTCTTGGAGACCAGTCATTCTATAGTAGCAAGTTCACTCTATTTCTTTTTGAGTCCAACCTCCTTCCTCATCTTGAGTGAGGGTATTTATAAAGGGTCTAGGATTTAGTAGGTGAGGGAGGCCACCCCTTGAGGAAGCAGTTGGCATAATCCTCACCGCTTCTTTTCTCTAGTCCCACCATAACACACGCCTTGGAGGGCTGGGATTGCTCCAGCTAGGTTGTTAGGTTTTTGGTTTGTCTTGGCATGTATTCCATATCAAAATGTGTTTCTCTTGTAATGTTTAGTGGTCTAAGTTTTGAAGATTCAAGACATCAAAGAAAGTCTTGGCCACAATTCATGCAAGATGCTGGCTTCAAGGAGAAATGTGCTTCATCGATCTACAAAGGTATATAAGACCTCATTTCTCTTACAAGGCTAAGCACACACACACACACATGGCATTCTTGTGTGTTCCTTCATGGTTGAATATCATTTATATATCACTTTCACACACTTTGTAATGTATGCTCATGCATTAGCTTTAATTTGATAATCATTGGAATTTGCATGTTTTAGGACTATGTCTAGGAAAGGCATACGTGTGTGATTTTGTGATTATATGTTTCCGTATTTTTGTATTTAGACTTGAACATGTTCTATTATGATTCCTTATCGAGTTTCGGTTGTTTCGATTACTCATTCACTTAGTTTCGAGTCCAAACAATGTAGCTACGCTATTTTTCGTTCTCATTCGTTCAGTTGTGTTCGTCGTCGTTTTACGAGATGAATTCTCAACATTTTGTCAAAGTTTAATAGTCGTCGTTGTGCATGAGGGAGTCACGGTTCGTAATTCAAATTCAGAGTTCGGAGGCCCGAATACGGCCGAAGAACACTAGAGGTGTGCGGGAGAGCTAGCGAGGCCAAGTGGCCAAGCTAGGCCACCCCATGTGGAAGCCGTGGGGCCCACGGCCAGACCAGCTCTCTGGTCCCGTGTGGCCCATGCGCCCCACACGGGCCAGGGCTGATGTGGCCCATTTTGATTGGCCAAAATCTCTCTTCTCTCTCCTCCATTTAAATACTCCTTCTCCCTCCATTTTCATTTTAAGAAGAAAAGTTGAAAAATCCCGTCATAATTTTTCTCTCCAAATTTCTCACCTTCTAAACACCATAACTTTCTCATACGAAGTCGGAAATGAGTGATTCAAGTTGGAGATTGTTCGTAATCGAGTTCTCTACCTTTTCCAAGTGGTTTGGCAGCTGTTTGATTGATGTTTCTGGTGGTTGCACACAGAAAACCGAACCAGCTCGAGAATCCAAGGTAGTGTTCATATCTTTGGGATTTCTTCTTTTATAACCTTCAATTTGCTTAGGGTTTCTTCTTATATATATACTTGTATGTTTGGTGAATGCTATTGAGAAAGATAGCTTCACAATCAATCCTAATCAAAAGTCTATTTAGAGACATATATGTGAACTAGTTTCTTTGATTCTAGGTTTTTCACATGATTGTGAGTTGTATTGTGATTAGGTTGATATCTTAGGTTGTTTGTGACTTGATTGAATCAATTTTGTGATAGATAACCTTGAGATGTGTTTTGATCCTTTGATTGATGAAATCTAGGATTATTGTATTTGTATGTGTTTTTAGAGCTATCTAGGTTTTAATTGATTTATCTTTTAATCCTTCTCTAAATCTTTAGCTAGAATATTGATTGATTTGATTTCATGATTCTAGCATTTTATTGTATGTTTATAGCATCTTGAACTTGTACTTCATGAATATGGATTGTTCAAGTGTTGTATGTGTGAATGAGACTATGAGTTTTATGTGTTAGGTGTTTTCACATGCTCTAGGTTTTATTCTTGTTTTGCATCTAGACTTTTATTACTTGTGTTATCACATGTTTAGGTCTAGTTGTTCAATGGAATGTATTGGTCACATGTTCTATGTTGTATTGATTGTTTGCATCATTTGCATTCATATGATCACACTAGGAAGTCCTTGTAAAAAGGCATGAAGTCTTAGTTAAAGTCGGGACGACTCGGATAGCCAAGCAAGAAGACTTGTCTAGAGTCGGGAGGACTCAGATAGGCAAGCAAGAAGTCATGGCTAGAGTCGGGAAGACTCGGATAGTCATGCATGAGAGGCTCTTTAGAGGCATGAGTGCCTTGGATAGGGAGTTGGCTTATATGTTGGTAGGCCTAGAGGTATGGATAGACATAGACTCCAAAAGAGCGGGGTACATGGGATGTGTATGTAGGGAAAAATACCGGTACACGCAGCGGAAGCGAGACTAAAAATAAGATTTAGTGACTTTTAAAATTTTTCCTTTATGAACCTTAAACCCTTTAATTAATTAAACATGCATATACAATAACCAAAAAGTAGAATACCTTTTGTCGCGTGATCCGTTTGACTTACGTCGATGGTAATCCGCAAGATCTTCAATCCTAGCACGAACGTGGATCACCTAGGAGCGTGGTCTCCCTTTTTCTTTGAATTGCAAACCTGTGAATGGACAAAACAAACTTTCTTTTCTTTGTTAGTCACAAAAACAATCAAAAGAATGACTGAGATTATTCCGGTCACTTTTGAGTTCTCAATCTAATGATCGAAACTCGCGTGAACCTAGATCGATATCGTATACACAAGCTTATTGATTATTAAGCAAATAGTATACTATCAAAGAATAATCTTACACTCTTTTATGTTTTAGAAGAAATAAATTAATCTCTCTATGAATTGAGAAGAAGAAGAAAATAGAATCTCAAGCACCAAGCATTAGGTTGGCCGAATTCTATAAGTACATATATATAGGTGGCCAATTTTTCTTTCCTTCTTTCTATTAGGGTTGCCGAAATCCTTACCAAAAAACAACTAGGGTTGCCGCAAATCATATGCCAAAATAGGCTTGTGTTGCACCCTAATTTCCATCTAGTTTAAGACTTCAAACCCTAATCCAACTCATAGATATTTTATTCCTTTTTTATTTGACTAAATAAAAAGACTTCTTATTTGATTAAATAAATAAAATTAATTATTTATTTTCTTATCAAACAAGTCTTTTAATTTTAGTAAACTACTACAATAGTATTACTCTAGGAAATATATTTCCTATTCAGAAAAGATTTGTTTCTTAATTAAACAATTAATTAATAAATTAATTAATTCTTATTTAATTAAAACAATGAAACAAAATAATATATTAGGTTATAAAACCTACTTGCCGCCCCACTTAAACAAATGGGCTATATATTATTTCCTTTATTTCATTTAATCCATTGGACTTTAAATAAAAAGCCCACATGTGAACCAGACCCATTCTTACTAAAAGAAACAAGCCCACATGTCATTCATTAATATATTAATATAATTGAGCAGCCCATTACATAAATAATGTGCAAATTATATTCTTAATATATTAAATGCAATTCTAGATGGACCCTTAAATTGGTCCGGTAGAATATATCAAGTGATCCATGCAAGTCCGTGTGGATTGGGGATCTTGGCGGGCCATCTAAATTTAAGCTTCAATAGACATAACCTAATCACAATCAACAAATGATTCACTTAGGTCCGATCCATTAATTTTAACTAATTCCACTAAAGAGCTAAAACTGAACTCTTAAATAAAGATAGAAAAGGAAGATGCTCCTCATTCATACCCTAGACAATCATATAGGAGATAGTGTATCCTCGTGATTAATATCAGTAATCGCCAAGAGTTCATAGACCGCCTTTAACTCTCCAAGTTACCATATTTACTCATATGACCACGTTTTGAACTTGGATATTTTGACTTGTCCAGAAGCCATGTTTTCAATAGACACTATCGAAAACTCAACGTTGAGATTTAATATCCAATTACCTCAAAACATCCATATGATGATATTATACTCTCATTTAATAAATGGAGCCACAATGTCCATATCTATAAATGAAGTCCTCTATCGATTAACAAATGAATATCACCAAACTATCGAGGATAGACTATGCGATATAATCGTACTCATTGATAACTCAAATGATATCACTTGCAACCATAAGTCCATCATTTATCTCAGGATTAAGATAGACTCTCCGATTGTCCTGATAATGAAAAGACTATTATCTATTGACGGTTATAGATAAAGTATTTCATTGTGATCCAGTTCAATGCACCCAGTACACTAGATCCTTTTGCTCGAAGACACTCCGATGATTTTAGACTCATCATATCTCATTTGATCCCACTCAAATGCTAGCAAAAGAATTCTACAACTTTAACAAGATAAAGGTGCCCAACCTTTAACTTAAGTTGTGAACATTATTCAAGACTAACTAAAGAATTGTGTCTACCATATACATATCCAGATGTACGAACAATTCTTCTTTTCTCATAGTCTTTAGACCTTATGATTATTTACTTTGACAATTATAATATTAAACTATAAATGCTATACGATTTGTTAAACCAGAAATCACTTTATTAATATGAAAAAGATTGTTAATTACAACATTACACTCTTGCTATTGAGCATAATCCTAACAATCTCCCACTTGCACTATAGCAAATGTGTCATATCTCTCAAGCCCATGTTCTCTAGATGCCCATCGAAACTCTTCTGAGGTAGAGCCTTTGTGAAGGGATCCGCTAGATTTTCTGCTGACGCGATTTTGGTAATCGTCACGTCACCTCTTTGAACAATCTCCCTTAAAAGATGATACTTTCTTTCAATGTGTTTACCTCTCTTGTGACTTCTTGGTTCTTTCGAATTAGCCACTGCTCCACTGTTGTCACAGTAGATAGTGATCTGCTTATTCGCACTAGGAACCACTTCCAAGTCAATCAAGAATTGGCGGAGCCAAACAGCCTCTTTGGCAGCCTCGCATGCAGCAACATACTCAGCTTCCATGGTGGAATCAGCAATACAAGATTGCTTGATACTCCTCCATATAACTGCTCCTCCTCCAATAGTAAACACAGCCCCTGATGTGGATTTTCTGGAGTCAGAATCTGATTGGAAATCAGAATCTGTATACCCAACGGGAATCAAATCCCCTCCAGAGTATACAAGCATATTATCTCTCGTTCTCTTAAGATACTTGAAAATATGCTTGACTGCCGTCCAGTGATCAGGACCAGGTTTCGATTGAAACCTGCTAACTATGCCAACAGCAAAACAAATATCTGGTCTAGTACAGAGCATTGCATACATGAGACTTCCAACTGCCGAGGCATATGGAACTCTACTCATGAATTGCTCTTCATGCTCATTCTTAGGAACTTGTTCCTTAGAAAGCTTGATTCCATGTCTGAAAGGTAACATACCTTTCTTGGAATCCTGCATGGAAAACCTAGACAAGATCTTGTCTATGTATGAAGCTTGGGATAATGCAATCGTTCTATTCTTTCTATCCCTTATTACTTGGATACCTAGAATAAAACTTGCTTCTCCTAAGTCCTTCATATCAAATTGTTTTGCTAACCATTCTTTTACTGATGTCAATACACCTACATCGTTTCCAATGAGTAGTATATCATCAACATAAAGAATTAGGAAAACCAACTTGTCGCCTTTAATCCTCTTGTATACACAAGGTTCGTCAGGATTCTGAATAAATCCAAAACCTTTGACAGCTTGATCGAACCTTATGTTCCAGGATCTGGATGCTTGCTTTAATCCATATATGGATTTCTGCAACTTGCATACCTTTTCCATTTGGCCCTTTTTCAATGAATCCCTCTGGTTGCATCATGTAGATGCTTTCGTCAAGACTTCCATTAAGGAAAGCTGTCTTGACGTCCATTTGCCAAATCTCTAGATCTAAAGATGCTGCAATGGATAAGAGTATCCTAATGGATTTAAGCATGGCCACAGGAGAGAAGGTTTCCTCGTAATCGATACCTTCTTTCTGTGTATACCCTTTAGCTACCAATCTAGCTTTAAAGGTTTCCACCTTACCATCCATACCTCTTTTCCTCTTGTATACCCACTTGCACCCAATGGGTTTTATCCCTTTAGGCAAGTCTACAAGGGACCAGACTTTGTTATCGAACATAGATTCAATCTCGGATTGCATTGCCTTTTGCCAATGGCGACTATCAATATCCTCCATAGCTTCCTTGTACGTATAGGGATCATCGTCGTCCGGGAGATTCTCCACTGATTCTCCCAGACCGATGTATCTTTCGGGTTGAGTTCTAACCCTCCCACTACGACGAGGAATGGTAGGCTGTTGATCTTGTGTTGGATCGGAACTTACAATTGGGTTAGGTTGTGTAACCTCTCGTGGAATTGTATCTCCTGACATCTCATTCAGGACAATTCTACTTCTAGGCACAAAATCATTCATATAGTCCTTTTCCAGAAATTTAGCATTTGTCGAAACAAATACTTTAAGATCTGAAGGACTATAGAAATAATATCCTTTAGTTTCTTTTGGATACCTTACAAATATACATGTTTCTGAACGGGACTCCATCTTTTCTGTCTTTCCTTTTAACACATGCGCAGGACAACCAAATATCCTTAAGTGTTGTAAACTAGGCTTGCGCCCAGTCCACAACTCATGCGGTGTTTTAGGAACAGACTTAGATGGTACATCGTTTAGAATGTATATAGCAGTTTGTAAAGCATATCCCCAAAAAGAAATAGGAAGTGTTGAATAACTCAACATAGACCTAACCATATCCAAAAGAGTTCTATTTCTCCTTTCTGCTACCCCATTCTATTGAGGTGTACCTGGTGCAGAAAACTGAGAAACAATCCCATTATCAATAAGATATTGTTGAAACTCACCAGATAGACATTCTTCACCACGATCAGATCTCAAGATTTTTATGTGTTTCTCAAGCTGATTTTCCACTTCAGCTTTGAATGCTTTGAACATGTCAAAAGCATCCGACTTATGTCGCATAAGATACACATAACCAAATCTCGAGTAATCATCTGTGAAAGTGATGAAGTACTCATATCCACCTCTAGCTTGAATGCTCATAGGTCCACATACATCAGTGTGTATCAATCCTAAACATTCAGTGGCTCTTACACCTTTGGCAGAGAACGTCCTTTTGGTCATTTTACCTTCCAAACAAGATTCACAAGTTGGTAGATCATCAACCTTTAAGTCACTCAAAGGTCCGTCACATACCAATCTTTTAATCCTATTAAGGTTAATATGACCTAAGCGTAAATGCCAAAGGTAGGTTTCATCTGTTGATAATTTTACTCTTTTATGATTAGGTTCCGTTATTTCTGTGTCTAACGAGTGAGAGATATTTCTATGCAAAAAGTATAGACCGTTTTCCAATGTACCTTGGCAAATAATTTTGTCATTCTTACTAATAATAAAAACTTTATTAAAAGTAACCGAATATCCAAATTTATTTAAACAAGAAACTGAAATTAAATTCCTCTTGAATTGAGGTATATAATAAACGTCTATCAAATCTAAATGCCTTCTAGAATCCAAATAAACTCTAATATCTCCCACTGCACTTGCAGACACTAACGTTCCGTTGCCCAAGCGCAAATTGATTTCATTCTTACTCAGCCTTCTCCTTTCTTGGAACCCCTGCAAGGAATAACAAACATGATTAGTGGCTCCTGAGTCTATGATCCAAGAATCTGTAGAATCAGCCAAAAAACATGTTTCAAGATAATTCACATTACCTTCTTCCTTCTTATTCTGGGACTTTGGGCAATTTCTCTTCCAATGTCCCTTTTCACCACAAAGGAAGCATTTCCCTTTGATCTTGGTTACTTTCTTGGTGTCCTTCTTGATAGGCCCAAGTTGCTTTTTCTTCTGTTGTTTCTTGACCTTTTGACGGGCCTTAACAGTAGCAACTTTACCAACCATATGAATCTCTTGACCTTTGCCTTTCACAAGGATCTTTTCAGCACTTTGAACATCTTGCATCAGGCCTTGTAAGGTGTATTCCTTTTTGTTCAAAGTGTAGTCCAATTTGAACTGATCAAAGGAATCTGACAATGAATTGACAACCATATCAATCTTTGTCTCACCATCTATCTCAGCGCCATGCAGTTCAGCAATGTTGAGATGTGCTATGACTTTCATCATGTGATCTTTCACAGCCTGTCCAGGTTTCATCCTAAGATTCATAAAAGCAGTCACTGCCTCTCTCTTAGTCATCCTAGACTTCATAGCAAACATCTCCTCTAGAGACATCATAATATCAGCAGCGGACTCCATTCCTTCAGGCTGCTGTTGCAACACGTCGGAGATAGTGGCCATAATGTAACATTTTGCCATATCATCTGAAGTCTTCCACTGCTCATACTCATCTCTATACATTATGCTTGATTCATTATTAGGAGTAGGTGGTTTAGGAGTAGTTAGAACAAACTTATGTTTTTCACTTTGCAGCAACAACCCAATTTTCCTTTTCCATGTGACATAATTATCTCCAGTTAAAGTGTTATCTTTCAGGATGTTCATAAGTGATGGGGTCATGATTTCTGAATAAAACAAAACATATATAAGTAAATAATCATGATAAAGCACTTTTAAATATTTATCTTGAATTAAATAAATAACTCAATCATAAAATTCAACGGTGATCCAACACCCATAAATGTTACGCCTCCTTTGGGAGTTCGCACCATTTACTAGTTAGACTAGGTCCCACCTAATTGTTAACATAACAACCAGCGTTTTCAATTTTAGCCTTGTAATTTTACTGACAAGAACTCTTGGGAGGATATCAATAAAATTACATTGAGTGTGTTACCAAGATATCGACCCTCAACTTTCTCTCACAAAAATCCCTCCTTGGGGAGTAGATCTCGTTTGAGTCCATTGTCTAGTCTATCCTTATAAGGAAGTATATTGCTAAATTCCATTCATGGACGCCCCTTGGGGGGATTACCAATAAATAATAAAGCTCAACTAACCTTGGAGGCCATAGGTGTTACAAAAACACCTTCTCCCACTCAATTATTTAAGGCGTGTGATTAAATCCCATAGAATGATTTACCAAGTTATCTAGATGCCAATTTAGATACCTAAATCATTCAATGCATGTTCATACCAAAAGAGATATATATGAGTGGCACTCCTATTCTATATGTCATGTTATCATATAATAACAAATATTGTAATATTTAAGCATAAATTAAATAGCAACAATTTTGGCCCATCCTAGAAAAACAAGTAAATTACAATTGTCAGGAATACAAGATCTTCAGGTGGCCCATCAACCATACGCTCATCCTTCGGCCCAAACCCCATGGGCATGCACAACCCACAACCCCACAAAGGGGCTGCCATGCGCAGCCCATAAGGCCTCCAAGGCTGCCGTGCGCAGCCCACCTTGTTTTGGGCTTGCCGTGCGCAGCCCAATCCACTCCTAGGGTGCGCACGGTGTTCGTTCTCGGTTCCGGTTGCTTCGTTTTTCTTCGTGTCTTCGAATCTTCGATGTTAGAACGTATTACAACTTTAATTAAATAATAAAATACTGCAGTTTTTTTTTTTTTTTTTTTTAATCACTGCAGTACTTTTTTATACATAAAAATACTGCACTAAAAATAATAATAAAAACTGCACATTAAATTTAATACAAACAAATAAAAAAAAATTAGCAACTATCAAGAAGGAATTATGGCGATAATAGACCACCCTTCTTGTTACAATTCCGAAACAAAAATTACATTGAAAATCTAGGACCAAAATCGAGCAACAACAATCCACATAAAACATATATAAATCCATACATCACATGTAATTATATATGCGAATACCTAGAGTGCCATCTCTTTCTAAACATGCATAATCACAATAAAAAGAAATAGATCCACGTATATATACGTTAATTAATTAAAAGGGTTCAACCTAGGCTCTGATACCAATTGTAGGGAAAAATACCGGTACACGCAGCGGAAGCGAGACTAAAAATAAGATTTAGTGACTTTTAAAATTTTTCCTTTATGAACCTTAAACCCTTTAATTAATTAAACATGCATATACAATAACCAAAAAGTAGAATACCTTTTGTCGCGTGATCCGATTGACTTACGTCGATGGTAATCCGCAAGATCTTCAATCCTAGCACGAACGTGGATCACCTAGGAGCGTGGTCTCCCTTTTTCTTTGAATTGCAAACCTGTGAATGGACAAAACAAACTTTCTTTTCTTTGTTAGTCACAAAAACAATCAAAAGAATGACTGAGATTATTCCGGTCACTTTTGAGTTCTCAATCTAATGATCGAAACTCGCGTGAACCTAGATCGATATCGTATACACAAGCTTATTGATTATTAAGCAAATAGTATACTATCAAAGAATAATCTTACACTCTTTTATGTTTTAGAAGAAATAAATTAATCTCTCTATGAATTGAGAAGAAGAAGAAAATAGAATCTCAAGCACCAAGCATTAGGTTGGCCGAATTCTATAAGTACATATATATAGGTGGCCAATTTTTCTTTCCTTCTTTCTATTAGGGTTGCCGAAATCCTTACCAAAAAACAACTAGGGTTGCCGCAAATCATATGCCAAAATAGGCTTGTGTTGCACCCTAATTTCCATCTAGTTTAAGACTTCAAACCCTAATCCAACTCATAGATATTTTATTCCTTTTTTATTTGACTAAATAAAAAGACTTCTTATTTGATTAAATAAATAAAATTAATTATTTATTTTCTTATCAAACAAGTCTTTTAATTTTAGTAAACTACTACAATAGTATTACTCTAGGAAATATATTTCCTATTCAGAAAAGATTTGTTTCTTAATTAAACAATTAATTAATAAATTAATTAATTCTTATTTAATTAAAACAATGAAACAAAATAATATATTAGGTTATAAAACCTACTTGCCGCCCCACTTAAACAAATGGGCTATATATTATTTCCTTTATTTCATTTAATCCATTGGACTTTAAATAAAAAGCCCACATGTGAACCAGACCCATTCTTACTAAAAGAAACAAGCCCACATGTCATTCATTAATATATTAATATAATTGAGCAGCCCATTACATAAATAATGTGCAAATTATATTCTTAATATATTAAATGCAATTCTAGATGGACCCTTAAATTGGTCCGGTAGAATATATCAAGTGATCCATGCAAGTCCGTGTGGATTGGGGATCTTGGCGGGCCATCTAAATTTAAGCTTCAATAGACATAACCTAATCACAATCAACAAATGATTCACTTAGGTCCGATCCATTAATTTTAACTCATTCCACTAAAGAGCTAAAACTGAACTCTTAAATAAAGATAGAAAAGGAAGATGCTCCTCATTCATACCCTAGACAATCATATAGGAGATAGTGTATCCTCGTGATTAATATCAGTAATCGCCAAGAGTTCATAGACCGCCTTTAACTCTCCAAGTTACCATATTTACTCATATGACCACGTTTTGAACTTGGATATTTTGACTTGTCCAGAAGCCATGTTTTCAATAGACACTATCGAAAACTCAACGTTGAGATTTAATATCCAATTACCTCAAAACATCCATATGATGATATTATACTCTCATTTAATAAATGGAGCCACAATGTCCATATCTATAAATGAAGTCCTCTATCGATTAACAAATGAATATCACCAAACTATCGAGGATAGACTATGCGATATAATCGTACTCATTGATAACTCAAATGATATCACTTGCAACCATAAGTCCATCATTTATCTCAGGATTAAGATAGACTCTCCGATTGTCCTGATAATGAAAAGACTATTATCTATTGACGGTTATAGATAAAGTATTTCATTGTGATCCAGTTCAATGCACCCAGTACACTAGATCCTTTTGCTCGAAGACACTCCGATGATTTTAGACTCATCATATCTCATTTGATCCCACTCAAATGCTAGCAAAAGAATTCTACAACTTTAACAAGATAAAGGTGCCCAACCTTTAACTTAAGTTGTGAACATTATTCAAGACTAACTAAAGAATTGTGTCTACCATATACATATCCAGATGTACGAACAATTCTTCTTTTCTCATAGTCTTTAGACCTTATGATTATTTACTTTGACAATTATAATATTAAACTATAAATGCTATACGATTTGTTAAACCAGAAATCACTTTATTAATATGAAAAAGATTGTTAATTACAACATTACACTCTTGCTATTGAGCATAATCCTAACAGTGTATGCACTCTTGAGGAATTTCTAATCTTCCATCGATGTTGGTTTTGTATGTTGTCCAATATATGGTGGCTCCGCATCATCGAGGGATTTCATACTTTCCAATAGGGTTGGGTAGACATAGACTCCACTAGGTTGGGTGAGCTAAAGATTGGTCACTTTGTGGAATTTCTAATTTACCTTCCAATATATATAAGTACCTAATGGTTGTAGTTCAACCCGTGGATGTTTCCTCCTTGGAGGTTTTACCACATTAAAAAATCTCTTGTGTTAATTCTTCCTATCTCTATCTCTTATATTTGTATATGTGTATGTTGTCATCTTGTTGCATAATATTCACTTGTGATGTATTTTGTAACAAGATTTTGTAAAGTGTGATTTGTGATCTTAGTCATTTGATCTTACTTGTAAATATAATTCTTTTGTATATTATATTTCTTGTGTATAGTATTATTTGATTATACTTGTAATACATTTAACAAATATTGGAATACAAGTATTCTTTGTTGTTGTGTTTATGTGTTCCTATACCTCATACAACTAATTGATATTCATAGACTATGCTTATATGATCATATGCTTATCATGTCTATGTACGGATTTATGGTTTATGTGTTGTATGTAAGGCTACATTGAGAGACAAACGAAAGTTTGTTTAATGGATTGAAAAAGGTGTAAAAACCTATTCACCCCTCTCTAGGTATGCTTTAAGCTATTTAACTCCGTTTGTATATTTTCAATTGGTATCAGAGCGGGTCGTCGGACGGCACTCGATGTGATCCGGGTTATACTTACGAGTGAATAGCTTAGGTTTTTTGTAGTATGGTTTTCCAAGATGACGTGATGACCGAAGGGGCTTCAAATTCTAGGCCTCATTTTCTTAAGGGTCACAACTACGGGTTTTGGAAATTGAGGATGAAGGCTTACATTCGCTCTATTGATGAGAGAGTTTGGATGACTGTTGAAGAAGGTTACCTTGCTCCCACCAAAAGTGAAGAATGAGTGACCGTTTCCAAGCCTAGGAGTGAGTGGTTTATAAATGAGTTCGAGTTAGCAAAATGGCATCATCGGGCGGTGAATGCTATTTTTGAAGGTGTTGATAGTAGGCAATTTTCCTACATTCAAAACCTAGAAACCGCAAAGGAGGCGTGGGAAGCTCTCCAAGTCACCAATGAGGGGACTGAAGCAGTGAAGAAGTCTCGTCTTCAATTGCTCACTTCCCAATTTGAGGTTTGGCAAATAGGTGAGGAAGACAAGTGTGTTGACTTCCAAGACAAGCTACTAGACATCGCCAACCAATGCCAAGCTCTTGGTACTCCTATCTCCGGTGAGAGGCTAAATTGGAAGATTCTTAGATCACTTCCAAAGAGGTTCAAAGTCAAGGTTACCGCCATTGAAGAGAGCAAAGACGTTGACGTCATGTACTTAGATGAGTTGCTAAGATCTCTTCAAACCTTTGAGGCGTGCATGAAACCGAAGGCTAAGAACAAGGGTTTAGCTCTCAAGGTTGTCAAGGAAGCTAGTAGTAATGATGATGATGAGGAGATGGCTTTATTGGTTAGGAAGTTTAGGAAGTTCATGAGGAAAGGTGCCAAGCCAAGTGGCAAGTACTCAAAGGACAAGGAAGTTAAGAAATCCTTTACTCCACCTCATGAGAGGAGTGCTCATGCTAAGAGCGATAGAAAGGTCCAATGCTTCAAGTGCAAAAATTTTGGACATTATGCTTCGGATTGTCCAAGTGGTGATTCTAAGAAGGACAAGAAGGGAAAAGCCATGGCGGCCACATGGAGTGAAGATGATGGCTCTAGTGATAAGGAGAGCTCAAGTGATGAGTCTTCTAGTGATGAAGAGCTTGTGAGCGACTTTGTTACCTTCACAGCTTCCCACTCTATCCTAGAGGATGTTTGTGTAGATTCGTTGGTCAAGGAGGATGATCTAAATCATCAAGAATGCTTAAGTGAAGATTCTACTATCATTGATCTTTTGGCTAAGATGAATTGCCAAATTTGAAGATAGCTGTTAACCCAAAATTGTCACTGGGGTGCAATTTCTAATTAACGGTTTATAGGGGACCCGGATCGGGATAGATCTGGGCTAGCGGGATACCTAGTAGCTCGATACCCTGCTGGTTCCTACAAATCGACTAAGTGTGGTGTATGGTAGTAGTAAGATAAGAGAAATTCTGATATATGGTAGAAGGTGGACTAGCCTAGGGGGAAAAAACATCACGTATGATCATATACTGAAAAACCCCTAAGTAGTATCCGGTGGAGAGAGATCCTTTATATATTCATCAATAAGGCGTGCTCCAGACAGCTTACAATAATAGGCGGGCGTAGGCCCTTTCTTTAATCAGTAGAAAAGAAGAAGAAAAAGGAAGCCTTGTTGGGGAAGAAGCCGCCGTTCTTTTTTTGGGAGAAGAAACCAATCCCGCTCAATAGAGAGCTGTGTCATATTTATAGGTTTTAATTCTTGTTGCCCACTCCATCAATTTAGTCAACCAATCCACAATTATAGGAATACTGATTTGGCATTGATTGAGTTGAATATTCTCTCATTAATGGCGTTGTGAATGGCCATTAAAGAGTTGACTGATTTCTCATTAATGGTGTTGTGAATGGCCATTAAAGAGTTGACTATCTGAAAGTATACAAACGTAGTTAAATTGCTTAAGGCATACCTAGAGGGGGGGTGAATAGGTTTTTATGCATTTTTCAATCCCTTGAACAAACTTTCGTTTGTCCCTCAAGGTTGCCTTACATACAACAAATATACTAAGAAAGGACAACATACATAGACAATATGAATAGGTAATCATATAAGCATGGTCTACATACATCATCAAGTTGTATGAGGTAAACAAACAAATAAGTATAATAACAAAGAATACTTGTATTTCACTATATGTTGTGATCAAATATCACTATACACAAATACAATATACAAAAGAATCATAGAAATAAAATTGATCAATAAAATGAATTCACTAATCACACTATACAAAGTCTTGCTTCACAATACATCAAGTGAATATTATGAAACAAGATAATAAAAATATACAAGTAAAATATAAGAGATAGAGATAGAAAGAATTAACACAAGAGATTTTTTTAACGTGGTAAAACCTCCAAGGAGGAAACATCCACGGGTTGAATTACAACCATTGGGTACTATATTATTGGAAAGTAAACATAGAACATTCACAAAGTGACCAATCTTTAGCTCACCCAACCTAGTGAAGTCTAAGCCTACCCAACCCTATTGGAAAATGTGAAATCCCTCAATGATGCGAAACCACCATATATTGGACACCACACAAAACCAACATCGATGGTAGATTAGAAATTCCTCTGGTTTTGGTCTTCCTTAGTAATCTGACAGACGGTGTATTAAGACCTCCCTTGTTGACGCCTTCTATGTTAGGTGGTTGAGAGGCGCTTGGAGGACCGGTCTGGGTAGGAACCATGGTACGGGGTACCGAGTGCGGGGCACCGGGTACCAGGTGCGGGATACCGGGTACTAGGTGCGGGGTACTGAGTATCAGGTGCAGGGTACCGGGTACCAAGTACGAGGTACGGGGTACCAGGTGCGAGGTACTGAGTACCAGGTGCGGGGTACCGGGTACCAAGTACGGGGTACGGGGTACCGGGTACCAAGTACGGGGTACTGGGTACCAGGTGCGGGGTACCGGGATACCAATGTGGCACGACATCAAGATACTGTGTATCATGGATCATGCAGTAGCGGGGTACCGGGATAGTGTGGTAGCAGGATCCTGGGTTCATTTTTTCAACAATCAAATGACCAAGACATGGATGGAAAATTCTTCTTTGGATCCTTGCCAAAAAATGCGGTTAACAGAAGTCCCCCCTGACTTGAACACCGGTACCTAGTTGGGGTTAGAGTCAGGATCCGAAATGCATGAAGAATGTTTCTCATCCCTTCTTACTAATAATCATCACTTAAAATGAAAATCGTTCCCAGAACAGTTGGCTTAGGTGAACCAGGGTACTAGATATTCCAACATTGGGAGTCTTGGTGCCTAGGCGAAAAAGTCCTGATAGGCAACTAAGGCCACTTAAGCACCAGTTTTTCATATGGTGAATCTGGGGCATTTGGTATCCCAATAAGCGATCCAAATCCTGATCCTGATCCTGATCCTAATCCTTAGGCGATCTATCCTGAAGAGGGGTATTCCCCGTCCGAGGCTTCAGGAGTGCCGTATAGGCTCTCCTGGTCTTCCATTTGGTGAATCTTCGGCCTCAGACATCCTACTGGGGGATCCTGGTCCTTAGGCGATATGTCCTGAAGAGGGGTATTCCCCGTCCGAGACTTCAGGAGTGCCGTATAGGCTCTCTTGGTCTTCAGTTTGGTGAATCTTCGGCGCCAGACATCCTACTGGGGGATCCTGGTCCTTAGGCGATATGTCCTAGAGGGGGGTATTCCCTAACCGAGGCTTCAGGATTGCCGTATAGGCTCTCTTGGTTTGGAGAATGACTTCGCATCCTTAGTCTGGCTAGCAACTATACCATTTAAGCACTTGTGCACCAGATCCTTCCTGGAGGGGGGTATTCCCCGACCAAGGCAGCAGAAATGCCATATGGCTTTTCCTAGTCTTGAGGCGATCAGTTATGGAGATCCTCCAGGAGGGGTTAACCTAGTCCAGGGCATCAGGAGTGCTATGTTACCCTCCTGGTCTTGATTTAGTAATGGAGATCCTCCTAGAGGGGTTAACCCAGTCCAGGGCATCAGGAGTGCTATGTAACCCTCCTGGTCTTGATTTAGTAATGGAGATCCTCCTAGAGGGGTTAACCCAATCCAGGGCATCAAGAGTGTTATATAACCCTCCTGGCTCGTTATGGCAATCCTCATAGAGGGGTTAACCTGGTTTAGGGCATCAGGTATTTCTACACAAGAAATCCCGGTCTTCAGACGTTTTTATCATAGATCGGTAACCCAGTCAGATCTCTGAATGTAAGGGGTCACCGTCCTTCCGTTAGAGATTGTGAGAGAGAAAGGTGTGCTTCCAGTCCCCAAGTACTAAAGCCGGTCTAGGGGCTTGCTCGGGGTAGACGAAAGTTTTCAACAATCATAATGGGGCTTGAGGTTCCTCTGGAACGAACCGGGACCTCGGTTGTTTACTAGGGCGTTGAGTGGCCCGGTACAAGAATTCAGGAACTGCTGGTCCTCCTTTGATGGTATTGGTCTAGAGGCATGTTTCGGATTTTAGAAGTCCCCAGTAACTGAAATGAGGCTCTAGACTCCACTCGGACGAGCCGAAACCTGGGAGGCTCACTTGGGCATTGAAGGGCCCGGTACAAAAGTGAGGAGCCTCCTACATAATGCTGGTCTAGAGGCTTGCTAGGGCATCAAGAAGTACTCAGCAGCTGAAATGAGGCTCTGGACCCTGCTGAAAAGAATCGGAACAATAGTGGCTCACTTGGGCGTTGTTAGGCCCGATACAAAGGGTGAGGAACTGCTGGTCCTCCTTTGATGGTACTGGTCGAGAGGCATGTTTGGGATCCTAGAAGTCCCCAGCAACTGAAATGAGGCTATGGACTCCACTCAGACGAACCGGAACCTAAGAGGCTCATTTGGGCGTTGAGGCACCCGGTACAAAAGTGAGGAGCCTCCTACATGATGTTGGTCCAGAGGCTTGCTAGGACATCAAGAAGTACCCAGCAGCTGAAATGAGGCTCTGGACTCCACTCGGACGAACCGAAACCTAGGAGGCTCACTTGGGCATTGAGGGGCCCAGTACAAAAGAGAGGAGCCTCCTACATGATACTAGTCCAGAGGCTTGCTAGGGCTTCAAGAAGTACCTAGCAGCTGGAATGAGGCTCTGGAATCCACTCGGACGAACTGGAACCTAGGAGGATCACTTGGGCTTTGAAGGACCTGGTACAAAAGTGAGGAGCCTTCTACATGATACTGATCCAGAGGCTTGCTAGGACATTAAGAAGTACCTAGCAGCTGAAGTGAGGCTTTGGACTTCACTCGGACGAACCGAAACCTAGGAGGATCACTTGGGCATTGAGGGGCCCAGTACAAAAGTGAGGAGCCTCCTACATGATGCTGGTCCAGAGGCTTGCTAGGGTATCAAGAAGTACCTAGCAGCTAGAATGAGGCTCTGGACTCCGCTCGGACGAACCGGAACCTAATAGGCTCACTTAGGCGTTGAGGCGCCCGGTACAAAAGTGAGGAGCCTCCTACATGATGCTAGTTCAGAGGCTTGCTAGGACATCAAGAAGTACCCAGCAGCTAAAAAGAGGCTCTAGACTCCACTCGGACGAACCGAAACCTAGGAGGCTCACTTGGGCGTTGAGGGTCCCAGTACAAAATAGAGGAGCCTCCTACATGATACTAGTCCAGAGGCTTGCTAGGGCATCAAGAAGTACCTAGCAGCTGGAATGAGGCTCTGGACTTTACTCGGACGAACTGGAACCTAGGAGGATCACTTGGGCGTTGAGGGGCCCGGTACAAAAGTGAGGAGCCTCCTATATGATACTGATTCAGAGGCTTGCTAGGACATCAAGAAGTACCTAGCAGCTGAAGTGAGGCTCTGGACTTCACTCGGACGAACCGAAACCTAGGAGGATCACTTGGGCGTTGAGGGCCCCGGTACAAAAGTGAGGAGCCTCCTACATGATGCTGGTCTAGAGGCTTTCTAGGGTATCAAGAAGTACCTAGCAGCTGGAATGAGGCTCTGGACTCCGCTCGGACGAACTGGAACTTAGGAGGATCACTTGGGCGTTGAGGGGCCCAGTACAAAAGTGAGGAGTCTCCTACATGATACTGGTCCAGAGGCTTGCTAAGACATCAAGAAGTACCCAGCAGCTGAAGTGAGGCTCTAGACTTCACTCGAACGAACCAGAACCTGGGAATCTCACTTAGGAGTTAAGGGGCCCGGTATAAAAATGAGGAGCCTCCTACATGATGCTGGCCCAGAGGCTTGCTAAGGCATCGAGATGTACCTAGCAGCTGAAATGAGGCTTTGGACCCTGCTGAAAAGAATCGGAACAATAATGGCTCATTGGGGCGTTGTCTGGCCCGGTATAAAAAGTGAGGAGCCACTAGTCTGGCTGTGGTGCTGCTACTCTAGAGGCTTGCTTAGGCATGTAGGAGGCCTCAGCAAATGTTGGAAGCCTCTGGGTTCTCTTCGAATGGATCGGGACTTCGATTGCTTACTAGGGCGTTGAAGGGCCCGATATAAAATGAGAGAAGCCACTTGTATGGTACTGGTCCAGAAGCATGCTTGGGATCGTAGAAGCCCCCAACAACTGAAATGAGGCTCTGGACCCTGCTGAAAAGAATCGAAACCTTAATGGCTCACTGGGGCGTTGTCCGGCCTAGTACAAGAAGTGAGGAGCCACTGGCCTTCTACCAGTCGTGCTGCTCCTACAATCACAGAGTTGAGTTGGCTTCCCGGGTGCACGTGTTGACCTTCTACCTAGGAGCTTTTGATGAGTATATCTGGCGACATGAGGGGATCCATATGTATAAGTGCGAATCTGGTAGATCTACTGGGTAGTAGCTCTACCGGTACCGGAGTAAATCAACTGTAAGGAAGCAAGATGGGTGCAACTTTGCTACATAGAAGCTCTAAAAGTACCGGGGTGGATCTGTTGGATTGGAGATCTACCGGTAGTGGAGCAAATCTTCTGTAAGGAAGAATGAGAGGTACAGCTCTACTGCATAGGAGCTCTTAGAGTACTGGGGCGGATCTGCTGGATATAAGATCTACCGGTAGTGGAGCGGCTGTAGAGGAGCTTTACAAGTATATGAGCAGACTTGCTGCATCGGGGCAGCATCGGATACCGGCTTCACTAGGAGCTCCATACATCATATTTGCTCCACAACAAACAAAAGTCGTCAAATGACAAAGTGAGCACCATTCATGGCGCACATGCAGTATATACAAATATGGATAATGGTTACACCACATGAATAATATGCCATGAATAATGAATCAATCACCTCAATAGTTGAAGGTTGAGCATGCATGGCAATAAATAAATTAGATCCTATAGATCTACATCATGATGCACTCCATATGTTCAACATATTTAAGTGGCAACATATTGTTAACTGCCTAAAATGGTGGGGACCAAAAAAGAATTTTCCATTAGCTTTAAGAAGAAAGCCGGGATGCAAAATAGCAATGGGAAAGATATCCGGGTACCCCGTCTGCTAGCTGACGGGCTAGAGTAGAAGCTTTTACCCACCCCTGTCAGGTCCAAAATCTCTGGAACCAAGAAAGCACTAGGAAGCCATAAAGAGAAGGGCTCTAGAGACACAACCGTTACAAGATCGTGGCACCCAGTTACCCCGAGCACCCCGATGCCCGAGTATCCTGGTACCCTGTTACTTAGGACCCCGATATCTGCAAACATCATTTTAAGAGGAACAAGAGGGACGTGGGGTACTTGGAGTACCCCGACCAGCAAAACTCATGACATACACATAACAAGATAAATACAAGGGTCCCAGTATACTGACCTCGAAGAGCAGACCGCATACAAAGGCAGACATTTAAACGTCACCGTTCAAGATAGAAACTCAAAGTCACAACACGGCATTCATTCCCGCCATGGAGAATCATATTTTAAATAGGAGTCAACTTATTTGGAACCGAGAAAGAAGGAACCACCTGATCTTTCGGGATCAGTGTCCCGACGAATTCGTTAAACTTCAAAGGAAGACCCGTGTACCATGGAAACCCTAGACCGAAGTTCTAGGAGTGCTCAGCAAGAAGGCGAGCCTATATATTTGATCATGTGATGACAGGAAAGGGGATCGAAACCCTACTTCACTTTTTCTACTTATTGACAGGCACGAAAAGCTCCATCTCCATTGCTCCCCTATATGCTTTATTCTTTCCTATGCTGTAATATTGATATTTCAAATGCCAAGTTGTAAAGATCGTACCTAAATCGACATATATATCAATAGTTTTTCTGCTTTATACATCCACCATATAAGAAATTTATCCATCTTACTACTTACACCCAACATAACACTTGATTTACGAGAATCAGCGGGGTATCAGGCCACTAAGTACCTCGCTACCCCCAATCTACCCCGATCTGGGTTTGTTACAAGTAAGTAATTATCGCACCCAGCGGAGTCCAAAGAACTAACGGGGTATCGGGGTATACTGCATCCTACTAGCCCAAGTCTAATCAGATCCGGGTCCCTCACAAACCGTTAATTTGAAATTACACCCCGGTGACAATTTTGGGTTAACACTTTGGCACCGTCTGTGGGAAACGAACCCCCACCATTAACAAACTTTAAAGATTCAACTCAGAAGAAGATAGAAGATGAGGCTCCGATCCTCCCATGGGTAACCCGCAAACTCAGGGCCCCATTCCCTCTCTTCCACCTAGAGAAATCAAGGGAAAAGGAAGGGAACCAGAAGCCAGATCCCGGCACCAGTCCCACCACCAAATCCTGGATCAGCACCATAGGACCCCGTGGTCCCATAAGTGGCCAGGGAGGCCATATAGCAACATGCCGCTGCCTACGTGGAAAGCATCCACCTTCGGATTATCGCCCAAGGGATACCTTTTGTGGCACCTCGACTTACAGAAGGAACTGGACCAAGTACCCAAGCACCGATTTTTTGATAGACTCGGACCACCTTTACCCATGCATAATCATCCTGAACATCTAAGACACCGGTTGGTGAAATCAGCTATTGACTTCCCGCCAAGAAAGGCCCAGTCGACAACCAGGCCGGTGGTAAGAAAAAGGGATCCTCAACCCGACGCAAGTGGCAGTACTAGATCCAGGAGGGATCAACGGGGTACCGGTCGTCGGGAAAAGGAGCGTAAGGAACCTGCTGGGGAATCAGAAACCTCAGACAATGAAGACTTAGTAGGACGATCCGAACACAATGGATCTAAACACCTCCATCAAGGATCTAAACGCCTTGAGGATTGGATGGCCAAGATGGCGAAGAAGCTCGAGGAACTGAAGAAAGGGAAACAACGAGGTACTCGGAAGAAACCCCTAGGGCAGATGAACACACCTTTTTCCAGGAGGATTCGGGAAGCCAAGTTACCCCCCAAGTTCAAAATGCCCACTGAGAAGTATTCCTGATCAGAGGATCCCGTGAGTCACATAGAGAGCTTTGTCCACCAGATGAAAATCCAGAACACTACCCAGTCAGCCATGTGCAGGATGTTCCTTTCAACATTGATCGACTGTGCTAAAACTTGGTTCAGAAAGTTGCCCCCGAGAAGTGTGGATTCATTTACAAAGCTCACTACCGATTTTTATGCTCAATTTCAAGGGATCAAGCCTCACCCCAAGGATCCCGTCCTACTGCAATATGTAATCCAGGAACGGGGTGAAAAGCTGAGATCTTACATAGAGAAGTTTCACAAAGAGGTGGTCCAGATGGGAGTGTTCACCGAGAAGAAGACCATCGCCAACTTCAGAAGGAACTTGTGGGCTGGCAGGTTATTCCGATCATTTGCCAAACACCCGCCTGAAACATACCAGGAGGCCTATGATAGGGCGTTGGAGTAGGTAGACATAGATGAACAGCTCCGAATTAAGGTTGAACACGACGAAGCCCGGTCATCCAAGCGGTCTAAGAAGGAATCTCCTAAGTCGGCACCTACGAAGAGAGTCCAGAACCCTCCTCCGAATCAACAAACATATAGGCCACCGCATCCTCAATACCGGGAAAGGTACCTTGCTAGAGGGACTCCACCCCGAGCAACCCCTCCGCTAAGAGAGGTAGCTGGCATATCAACTGAAGAAGATTGGTACAACCATTACACTCCTCTCAATGCCTCTCGGGAAACTATATACCTAGCCATTCGTGATAAAGGTTTACTCAGGAAGCCCGAGCCAATAAAAGTCCCGGCTGATTAAAGAAATCGTTACAAGTATTACGACTTTCATGAGGATATCGGGCACAACACGTCTGAATGCTATAGCCTCCGCAACCAGATTGAGGGATTGGTGAGAGGGGGACTTTTAACTGAATTCCTGCAACAAGTACGGGACAACATCAAAATGGGAAAGGAAGTACATAAGGAGATGCGGGATGCAAAAGAAAGACGAAGGGAAGGTGTTAACCCAAAATTGTCACCGGGGTTCAATTTTGAATTAACGGTATATGATGGACCCGGATCTAGTTAGACCTGGGCTAGCGGGATACTCTATACCTCGATATTTCGCTAGTTCACTGGAATCTGCTAAGTGAGATATTGCATGTATGTAATGGACCCGGATCGGGATTGACTGGGGCCAGCGAGATACTTAGTAGCCTGGTATCCCGCTGGGTATCATGAATCTGATATTATGATGAATGCAAGTAGTGGGATGGATGAGTTTCTTATACGGTGGATGTATGAAAGCTGAAAGGCAGTTTATATATATATATATATGTGTGTGTGTGTGTGTGTGTGTGTGTGTGTGTGTGGATTTGAAATACGATCTTTACAACTCGGTATTTGAATTATCAATATTACAGCATGAAAGAAAATAAAGCCTAAAGGAGAACGATGGAGATGGAGCTTTTCGTGCCTGTCGATAAGTAGAAAAAGTGAATTAGGGTTTCGATCCCCCTTTCCTATGAACATATGATTAATATATAGGCCCGCTTTCTTGCTGAGCACTCCTAGAACCTCGGTCTAGGGTTTCAGTCATACACGGGTCTTCCTGTGGAGTCCGACAAATTCGTCGGGAAATTGATCCCAAAAGACCTGGTGATTCCTTCTTTTCCGGTTCCCAAATGAGTTGACTTCTATTTAAAATAGGATACTAAATTGGCGGGAATGAATGCCGCGTTGTAGCTTGAGTTTTTATCTTGAACGGTGACGTTTAATGTCTATTTTTATATGTAGTCTACTCTTCGGGGTGCCCCCCCTCCTGTTTTAGGGGGGGTCGGTCTACTGGGATCCTGGTATATGTCTTGCCATGTGTATGTCTTGTGTTTCGCTGGTCGGGGTACCCCGGGTACCCTGCGTCTCTCACGCTTCTTTTAAAATGATGTTCACGGATATCGGGGTTTCAAGTAGCGGGGTACCAGGATACTCGGGTATCGAGGTACTCGGGGTAGTTGGGTGCCAGGATCTCGTGATGGTTGTGTCTCCCAGGCCCCCACTTATTTTTTGGCTTCCTAATGCTTTTCACGGTCTCGGGGATTCTGGACCTGGCCGGGGTGGGTAGAGGCTCCTACTTTAGCCCATCAGCTAGCAGGAGGGGTGCCCGGACATCTTTCCGCTTCTACTTTGGATTCCGACTTTCTTCTCAAGGCTTGTGGATAATTCTTTTTTAATCCCTGCCACTTTTGGCGGTTAATAGAAGTCCCCCCCGACTTGAACACCGGTATCTTACTAGGGTTGGAGTTAGGATTCCCTAGTCCGTTTGAAGGATTTTTCACCTTGTCTGTTTGTCTAGGTCTCGTCTGGCTGTCTTCGTAATCGAAGAGGGAAATCTTCTTTTAAAATGGTGATATTTAATAATAACCCACGTGTCTGATAACGAGTGCTTCATAAATTCAAATTGGCCATTTCCGGCGCGGGTTTTTCAGAGTTGTCCTCGAGCACATCTTCAGCCATTAATCCTTTATTTCCTTTTAGATTTTGGTAACCGCCCTTCCTTTGCCTATAAACAGTTCTCTCTCCCCCTCTTTTGCTGTTATGCTTCGCTTGCCCTTCAGAAATCAAGAACCGAAATCTTCTCTTTCTTTCGAATCTTTTCTTTTTAACAATGGCATCTCCCTCAAAGCTTCCTACCTCCACTCAGGATGTTCCTTCACCTTCTATGCCTGCCCCCTCAGGTTCTTCTTCTGTCTCTTCGTATCTTTCTGGTAGCTAGAAGGAGGATTCAGCAGCGAGTTCACAATCGATCAAGGGAAAGAAGCGTAATCGTAGTGATAGAGATGTTACTGGAGATGGTCTCTCGTCCCAGCGTCATCGCTCTACGAGGAATCCCCGAATCGGGTTGGGTTTTCGTAATGAACCTGAGAATCCGGTCCAGATAGTGGACGAAGGTGAGGTTGCTGGCGTTGATGACAAAAAAGGGGAGGAGGCAGGTGAAATTCTTCCTGTGGATTCTTTAGGAATTCTTGTTGGGCCCCTCCCTCCTTTCGGTGAAGGCCGCATAATCCCGGATTCGGTTTGTACTGCCGATACTTTAGCCCGGCTTAGGAGGGTTTACAGGATCCCGAATGCTATCCGTCTTTCCCTTCCTCACTGGGGCTATGATGTGTACACTCCCCCCGTAGGTTGCCTGCTACTCCACGTGGCTGCCTTTGAGTGTGGCGTTCGGCTTCCTCTTCACCCCTCTATTAGCAGGCTGCTTGTTGCTTTAGGATTGGCCCCGCTACAGATTTCGCTAGGATTCTGGAAAAACCTGACAGGGTTCTTGGTGCTCTGGATGGAGCAGTGTGAAAAAGACGATGTCGAGAAAGAACCTAGCTTTGATGATTTTCGCTACATTTTTCAAATAATGAGCATGGCTCCTCAAGGTCAATTCTACCTGAGACCCAAGAATAAGCTACAATTTGTTGTTCCTGGGGCAAATGTGAAATTCGTCCCACCCTAGAAAGACGAGTAGGTCGTAGTCGAAGGCGATTGGGGCCAGTCGGTGTATCTAGATGGGATCAAACACTCGGTTCCTATTCGCTTCTCTCCACAAGATAAGTGGAACACGACTGAGCTTTCTACAGAATCCAACCAGATCCTTACGAAGATTCAAAGTAGGAACTATACCAACCCGCAGTATCCCACATGTGATCCCTTTGAAGGTGCCCGGCTGGAGCGGTATCTGTGGATATCTCTTGCATAACCAGGTATGCCTTGCCCCTTACCCTTCCTCCTTTCTTTCTCTCTTCCTTCTTACTAATGGTTCCTCTGACAATTTCGGCTACTCCCCTTCCTTTTTTGTTTCTATCAGGAATGATACGTCCGGATTCCTCTCCCGCCAGTTCTCCTACTCCTTCTTCAGTCGGTGTTGGAGTTGCCTCGATACCTAGCCACTTGCGTCGACTCCTCCTCCTGCCCTTACGGGGTCGGCTCCATTTTCACCTTCTTCCTTTACGGTAAAAATCACAGCTCACCCATCTTTAGGCGAGATGTTGGCGCGGGTTGCCAAGACTAAAGTTTCACTGCTCCCTGCTTCGAAGAAAACGTCTAAGCTGGCCGTTGTCCCTCCTGTAATAATGGTCGCTCCACTTCCCCCTTCCTTTAATGCTTTAGCCCAGCTTCCTGCTAAAACAGAGAAAAGAAAGGGGGACGCTGCTCCAGTTATCTCTTCCGTCGATCTTCCTTCTGGGTCGGGGTCACGAAACCATGATCAGGAGGAAGTTATTTCTAAGTTCACTGCTGCTTGCTCCAATGGGGGCTTGCAGTCCATGTCCTCTCTCCCGATTGATATCTTAGTGTCAAAGGGGGCGTAATTTCTTGCCGAGGTATGCACTGGGTCCCTTCAGCTTGCTGTATGCAGATTCCCCTTTTCTGTTTCATATCTTCTTTATTTCTTTTTACAGGTTTCAAGTTCACACTGGCCATGGGGCAGCAAGCAATCGCCCTGAAAGAGGCCAATCTGGCTCTCCAGGCCAAATTGGAGGAAGCTAGGAATGATTTGGCCTGGGCTGAGGAGAGCGTTTCTTCCTTAGTTCAGGAAGCCTCTAAATCTGATGCTGGCAGGAAGGCGGCCTTGATGAAACTGAAACGGGTGACTCATGCTTATGACGTGGAAGTTGCCAGATCAAACCGCCGCCGTAATGACAAGGAGACCATTAAGGCGGAGATGACCGTCCTTTTAGACGACCATAGGGCCCTACGGGTTTTTATGAACACCTTGGAGTCTAGGGTGGATTCCTCCTTCGGGGATGGGTACTTCACTGCTTCATACGAGGTTGCCAAGGCACTTCCTCCTCCCTTTGACTTGCAAAACACTCTTAACTGGGATCACGATTTGATTATGGCTCGAGCTGCTCAATTCGAAGACGAAGACCAGGACCAGGGAGGTACTTCTCATGCAGCCATTGCTTCCGAATTTATGGAGAAAGGTACCCGGAGTCCCCTGGTTTCTCCAACTGACTTGTTACAAGATTCCGTGCCCTCGACTGACGAGATGGGTCCTCCCCCTGGAATAGTTATAGCCGGTGTCGAAGAAGTTCATGACGCCACTGGTGGCGAAGGGGCTGATGAAGAAGGTGGGTCTGGGCGAAGACCAACGGCGGAGGAAAAAACTTAATTCTCTTATTGTTTTCCCAGCTACATTGATAGTTTTTTTTTTTGTAGCCCGAACATGGGAAATGGGCATCCCTATTGATTAATTGAAATTTCTTTCTTATATTCGATGATATCGTTCTTGGATGATGGTCCCTTGGTTTGTTGTGCTTTCCTGACGAGTACTTTTGTATAAGTAGAGGGCCTGTCCTTAACCTGGGTGACTTCAATCAGTCTAACGGGATGGGAGGTTTTTGCTTGATGCTTTATTAGTAAATCCTGGTTGGCAACCAAGGTTGCCCCAGTATCAGGTCTCTCTTGCTGAGATACGGCGATGTAATGAAACGTAGTGTCATGCATCCTGATGGATCATCTTGATTCTTCTGGCTACCCGTTTGGGTAGACTACTAAGGCTTACCTTGGTGCTTGATTAATCCTGGAGGGGGGAATTCCCCGTTCGAGGCTTCAGGAGGTCCATATAGGCTCTCCTAGTCTTGGTTAAACAAAATCTGGCAGACAATTACGCCTTTTATGCTCTCAAGCACCAGATTCTTCCTGGAGGGGGGTATTCCCTGACCAAGGCAGCAGAAATGCCATGGGGCTCTTCCTGGTCTTGAGGCGAAGCGAAAAGGATGGCAAAAACTTATGTTAACCCAAAATTGTCACCAGGGTGCAATTTAGAATTAACGGTATATGATGGACCCGGATCTAATTAGACCTGGGCTAGCGGGATACTCTATACCCCGATATTCTGCTGGTTCACTGGAATCTGTTAGGCAAGATATTGCTCGTATGTAACGGGCCCGGATCGGGATTGATTGGGGCCAGCGAGATACTTAGTAGCCTGGTATCCTGCTGGGTATCATGACTCCGATATTATGATGAATGTGAGATGGATGAGTTTCTTATACGGTGGATGTATGAAAGCTGAAAGGCAGTTTATATATATATATATATATATATATATATATATATATATGTGTGTGTGTGGATTTGAAATACGATCTTTACAACTCGGTATTTGAAATATCCATATTACAGCATGGAAGAAAATAAAGCCTAAAGGAGAACGATGGAGATGGAGCTTTTCGTGCCTGTCGATAAGTAGAAAAAGTGAATTAGGGTTTCGATCCCCCTTTCCTATGAACATATGATTAATATATAGGCCCGCTTTCTTGCTGAGCACTCCTAGAACCTCGGTCTAGGGTTTCAGTCATATACAGGTCTTCCTGTAGAGTCTGACAAATTCATCGGGAAATTGATCCCAAAAGACCTAGTGATTCCTTCTTTTCCAGTTCCCAAATGAGTTGACTCCTATTTAAAATAGGATACTAAATTAGCGGGAATGAATGTCGTGTTATAGCTTGAGTTTTTATCTTGAACGGTGACGTTTAATGTCTGTTTTTATATGTAGTCTACTATTCGGGGTGCCCCCCCTCCTGCTTCAGCGGGGTCGGTCTACTGGGATCCTGGTATATGTCTTGCCATGTGTATGTCACGTGTTTCGCTGGTTGGGGTACCCCGGGTACCCTGCGTCCTTCACGCTCCTTTTAAAATGATGTTCGCGGATATCGGGGTTTCAAGTAGCGGGGTACCAGGATACTCGGGTATCGAGGTACTCGGGGTAGTTGGGTGCCAGGATCTGGTGATGGTTGTGTCTCCCAGGCCCCCACTTATTTTTTGGCTTCCTAGTACTTTTCATGGTCCTGGGGATTCTGGACCTGGCCGGGGTGGGTAAAGGCTCTTTCTCTAGCCCGTTAGCTAGCAGGCGGGGTACTCGGACATCTTTTCACTTCTACTTTGGATCTCGGCTTTCTTCTGTAAGCTAGTGGAAAATTCTTTTTTGATCCCTGCCAATTATGGCGGTTAACAGAAGTCCCCTCTAACTTGAACACCGGTGTCTTGCAGGGGTTGGAGTTAGGATTCCCCCATCCACTCGAAGGATTTTCCGTCTTGTCCGCTTGTCTAGTCTCGTCTCGTCCGGTTGGCTTCCACAATTGATGAGAGTATCTTTCTTGGATTCGATTGCATTTAATGCTTGACCCACGTGTCAGATAACGTCTGTCTTCATATTTTAAATTGGCCGTTTTTGGCGTGATTCCCTCGAAACTGTTATGATTCATCTTCGACTTCTCTTCCTCTACCTCGATATCAGCCCATCTTTGCCTATAAATGCACGCAGGATGGGGGGATGATATATGACTTTGTTTTTTTCTTTATCTGAATTTATTTTTGTAACTGTTTGTAGCCCGAAAATGGGGGTGGGCACCCTACCTAAGTTAATGAACTCCTTCCAATCTTGCGATCATTCTCTTTTACCCTCCTAATATGCTTGCTTGTTGAACTTATGCCTTGTCCCAGGATGGTGCTTATATGTTTGAACGTGATCCAAGTAAAGACTATCCTGATTCCTGTATAGTTTTAGCTTCCATCTTAACTTGCTAGTGGACAATAGGTCTTCAGTTTGTCTTGAATACAATCCTTAGTCAACAATCTCTCTTAGCAGAAATCAGCTATTAGATATCATGTCTGACCATTGCTCATTTAACTTTTCTGAATTTTTTGCTGGGAATCCTGGTGATGGTTTCATCTTAGTCACCTATCAGGGTGGAACGTCTGGCTCCCAGGTGTAATGGCCTAGTTCCCTGATGCCTTGTTTCTGAGCGGCTACTAAAGCCATTTCAACTCAGACCTTTGAATGTAACAAGGAGAAGTGGTAGTACGATGCAGAAAGATGTCGGGTATCCAGATGTAGTATCTTGGCTTCTTGGTGAACTGTCCTGGTAAGCAGCTATGGCTACTTTGACACCAGGTTCATCCTAGAGGGGGGTATTCCCCGTCCGAGGCTTCAGGAGGCCCATATAGGTTCTCCTGGTCTTGATGAGGGCTACTTTGGCACCAGGTTCATCTTGGAGGGGGGTATTCCCTGTCCGAGGCTTCAGGAGGCCCATATAGGTTCTCCTGGTCTTGATGAGATAGATCCTGGCGAGTGACTACACCCCTTATGCATTTAAGCACCAGGTCCTTCCTGGAGGATGGTATACCCCGACTAAGGCAACAGGAATGCCATATGGCTTTTCCTGGTCTCGAGGCGAAATGGAACGATGAAGACTTGCTTAGGCGAAATTATGAACACTAAAACTGACTTTATTCATTTTCTCAAAAGCAAATACAAAGCAGAAAAAAGGTCGGGGTGTACACATCAGAAACACACCAACCGAGCTAACATCCTTCTTCAAGTCTTGAGACTAAGCCCTCCTAGAATGACCCTTCTTCCTGAGGTAACACACCGGGTACTCTCCTTTATTTCCAAACTGTTCTGTGCTTTCCAACTATGCCTCCCCGAGACCTGATTTATGGATGACGCGGGCATACTGCCTTGTCAATGCAGCAGAGTTAGCAGACACTACATAACATGTGGCGGCTACCTGTTGGTCTCCCATGACTTCTCCTACATCAGTCCCGACCGGAAACTTTAGGATATTGTGATAAATGGACAAGACTCCCTTGATGCCTGATAAAAATGGTCTTCCCAAGATTTCAATATAAGCGGATGGGGTGTCTACTACGATGAACTCAGTCATGATGTTCTGTTGGACGGGGGCTTCTCCGACTATCACGGGCAAGATGTGTGTTCCTACTGGCATCACGGAATCCCTTGTAAATCCGTATAAAGGTGTAGTGCAGCTGTTGTAACAGGGATTCTTCAGGTTGAGCTTCTTCAGCGCTCCTTTAAACAGAATGTCCACATTACTCCCGATGTCTACAAGGATGCGGTGAACCCGACAATTAGCAATCTGAACCGTGATCACCATTGGATCGTCATGGGGTTGCACTGTGTTGTAGGCATCATCCTCGGTGAAAATGATCTGAGCGGACTGCGGGTATTCCCGTGATTCTCGAGATATCCGAAACACATCCTAGCCAGTGGCGAGTTTCGGGATCTTCCTAGCGTGATTCTTTCTTGAATTGTTGGACGTCCCAGCCAGAGTTGGTCCTCCACTGATGGTATGGATGACATGGATCTGTTGCATCAAATCCTTTCCTTCGTCTTTCCTCCTTTCTTCTGCATCCCGAATCTCCTTCTGTAATTCATTTCCCATTTTAATGTTGTCCCGTACTTGTTGCAAGAATTCCATTAAAAGTCCTTCTCTTACCAAACTCTCAATCTGGTTGCGGAGGCTATAGCACTCAGATGTGTTGTGCCCGACATCCTCATGAAAGTTACAATACTTGTAATGATTTCTTTGATCAGCGGGGACTTTTATTGGATCGGGCTTTCTGAGCAAGCTCTTATCGCGGATGGCTAGGTATATGGTTTCCCGAGAGGCATTGAGAGGAGTGTAATGGTTATACCAGTCTTCCTCCGTTGATATACGGGCTACCTCTCTTAGCGGAGGAGTTGCTCGGGGTGGAGTCCTTCTTGTAGGGTATCTTTCCTGGTATTGAGGAGTCGACGGCCTGTACGTCGATCAATTCGGATGAGGGTTCTGGACTCTCTTCGTAGGTGCCGACTTAGGGGATTCCTTCTTAGACCGTTTAGACGTTCGGGCTTCATCGTGTTCAACCTTAATTCGGAGCTGCTCATCTATATCCACCTGCTCCAGCGCCCTATCATAGGCCTCCTGGTATGTCTCAGGCGGGTGCTTGGCAAACAATTGGAATAACCTGCCAGCCCACAAGTTTCTTCTGAAGTTAGCGAGGGTTTCCTTCTCGGCGAATACTCCCATCTGGATCACTTCCTTGTGGAACTTTTCTACGTAAGATCTCAGTGTCTCACCCCGTTCCTGGATCACATATTGCAGAAGGACGGGATCCTTGGGGCGAGACTTGATTCCCTCGAATTAAGCACAAAAGTCGGTAGTGAGCTTTGCGAATGAATCTACACATCCTGGGGGTAACTTTCTGAACCAAGTCTTGGCACAGTCGGTCAATGTTGAAGGGAACATCCTGCACATTACTGACCGGGTAGCGTTTTGGATTTCCATCTGGTGGACAAAGCTCTCCATGTGACTCACGGGATCCTCCAATCCAGAATACTTCTCAGTGGGCATTTTGAACTTGGGGGGCAACTCGGCTTCTCGAATCCTCCTGGAAAATGGCGCGTTCATCTCCCCCAGGGGGTTCTTCCGAGTACCCCGTTGCTTTCCTTTCTTCAATTCCTCGAGCTCATTCGCCATTTTAGCCATCTGATCCTCAAGGCGTTTGGATCCGTTATGTCCGGATCGTGCCACCGAGTCTTCATTGTTCGAGGTTTCTGATTCTCTATCAGGTTCCTTACGCTCCCCTTCCCGCCGATAGGTACCCCGCTGGTCCCTTCTGGATCCAGTACTGCCACCAGTGTTGGGCTAGGGATTCCTTTTCCTTGCTGCCGGCCTTGTTGTTGACTGGGCCCTTCTTGGTGGGATATCGGTAGCTGATTTCGCCAATCGATGTCTGAGATCTTCGGGATGATTCCGTGTTGGTAAAGGCAGCCCGAGTCTGTCAAACACCTGTGCCCGGGTACTTGGTCCTGCTCCTTCTGCCAATCTGGGTGCTTCAAAGGGTATCCCTTGCGCGATCATCCGAAGGAGGACGCTCTCCACATAGGCGGCAGCAGCATGTTGTTCTATGGCCTCCCGAGTCGCTTCCGGGACCGTGGGGTCCTGTGGTGTTGATCCGGGATTAGGCGGCGGGACTGGTGCCGGGATCTGGCTTCTGGTTCCCTTATTTTTCCCTTGATTTCTCTGGGTGGAAGCGAGGGAATGGGGTTCTGAGTTCGTGGGCTACCCCTGGGAGGATCGGAGCCTTATCTTCTATTTTTTTCTGAGTTGAACTTGAAAGTTTTGTTAATGGTGGGGGGTTGTTTCCCACAGACGGCGCCAAAGTGTTAACCCAAAATTGTCACCGGGGTGCAATTTAGAATTAATGGTATGTGATGGACCTGGATCTAATTAGACATGGGCTAGCGGGATACTCTATACCCCGATATTCCGTTGGTTCACTAGAATCTGCTAGGCGAGATATTGCTCGTATGTAACGGGCCCGGATCGGGATTGACTGGGGCCAGCGAGATACTTAGTAGACTGGTATCCCGCTGGGTATCATGACTCCGATATTATGATGAATGCAAGTAATGGGATGGATGAGTTTCTTATACGGTGGATGTATGAAAGCTGAAAGGCAGTTTATATATATATATATATGTGGATTTGAAATACGATCTTTACAACTAGATATTTGAAATATCCATATTACAACATGGAAGAAAATAAAGCCTAAAGGAGAACGATGGAGATAGAGCTTTTCGTGCCTGTTGATAAGTATAAAAAGTGAATTAGGGTTTCGATTTCCCTTTCCTATGAACATATGATTAATATATAGGCCCGTTTTCTTGCTGAGCACTCCTAGAACCTCGGTCTAGGGTTTCAGTCATACACGGGTCTTCCTGTTGAGTACGATAAATTCGTCGGGAAATTGATCCCAAAAGACTTGGTGATTCCTTCTTTTCCGGTTCCCAAATGAGTTGACTCCTATTTAAAATAGGATACTAAATTGGCAGGAATGAATGTCGCGTTATAGCTTGAGTTTTTATCTTGAACGGTGACGTTTAATGTCTGTTTTTATATGTAGTCTACTCTTCGGGGTGCCCCCCCCTCCTGCTTCAGCGGGGTCGGTCTACTGGGATCCTGGTATATGTCTTGCCATGTGTATGTGATGAGCCGTCGTTGGTACTCAAAAAAATGATTGTTTTTAAATGTGTTCGTGTTGAAAACCGATTTCACCACTTAGATGTAAAATTAGTAAAGTGGCAAGTAGGATTCGTTCCACAGAGAATTAGAGTAATAGTTGAATAAATTAACAATTCCTAAATACGATAAAATAAAACATAAGCAATGGATGGTTGAATGGTTTGTCAAGCCATCAAACATACATGTAAAATAAACCTAATAAACCTAATAAAATAGATAGAAATCTAGATAATAGATATATGGGGAAACAATTAATATAATTGCTAGGAAATTAATGGGATCACAAGTGGATTACGGGAAGTGCTTCTCAAGCTGCCTTAACGAACCAATCTCACAAATGTTAACCAATTGATTCATTAATTGTGTTTAGACCATTACTATGAACCCTAAACAACTTTCCACCGCAATGCCTAACCGATTAAGGAGAGGGGGTCACGGCGGAATCGGTTTGTTACAATTAACGGTTTAGATAATCGCGGTTGATATACCCTCCGACGATCTGTCCTAGTCACTATGTTCTCAATCCATCAAGGTTGTCAATCCAATCAAGATTATATAACAAATTATTCTAAGCAAGAGTATAATCAACTAATGGATATACATGTCATTCATATAATGCCTAGAATCTATTTATAAAATGAATAGAACACAAATAGAGATTAAATATATATAAAGCTTAAGCAAAATCCAATCCAAATGTTCTCACATAAAAATCCCTAGAAAGGGGGTTTAATTACACATATTACAACCAAAGGGAAGGCAAGTAAAAGATTAGGAAATCACCCTTGGGTCTCCTTTTGTAAGCTTGATCCTTTCCTTGCCTTTGAAGTTCCTTGTGTAAAGAGTGGATGATGAGGATGTGTCTAGATAGGTGGAGTCAAATGGGAAGTGACTAAGGAGATTTTTGGAGAAGATGGGAAGAATAGGAATGATTTGGGGAAGGAAATCTAGATATTTAGATTAGGTAGAGGAGAAGTGGAGGGATTAGGAATGGTATAAAGGAGGTTTCTTGGGTTTCAAGAATGGCCATGAGTTGTCTAAAAAGGGAAAATGGTGATGAATTTATAGGCTTTTCAAATTAGGTCTCGGGTGGTAAATTACCAAAACATCCCTCCTAGATGGCAAATTACCATTTAGTCCAACAGAGGGATACTTATGTAAATTTCACACCCAATCAGCCATTGACAGAGAGGAGGTCGCGGTTTGTCTTCAATGGTGACACTAGGGTGACCCAAATAGCGACACAACTGGAGTGGAAAACAACTCCCTGTCCCCATGACGACAACGAAGGACCAAATGGCGACAAGGGAGGGACACGTGGCGACCAAAGGAGCGTGGAGAGGCATGATTGGCAGTTGAATTTTCGACCGATTGGAGGCCTGAAAAGTCAACGAACAGGCTGCCGTTGACTTGGCCGTTGATGTGGGGTCGGTTTTGATCGGCGGTAGGTCGGTTTCGTGGCACTTCCGGTGAGCTAGGGTTTGGCTTGGAGGCGTCCATGGAGTTCACGCGCAAAGAGGGAGAAGATGAATAGTAGAAATAGGGTGCATTTAGCAACAAGCAGGGGTGCAATCAGCCTTTGTTGTTTGTCTATTAACGGGGTGTAATTAGAAAGGGAGTGGGGTGTAATCAGGTGCACCTTTTTGCCTTCGTTTGGGGTGCACTTAGACGAGACAGGGGGTGTGTTTGGGCTTGACTGATCAGGTGCTTGGGCCATGCGTTGGGCTAGCGTTTGGGTGCGTATAGACTGGGGATGGTGTGCGCAAAGAAGCCCAATACCCTTCATTAGCCAAAACGCACCGTTTTATAGAAGCTGACATGGCGCGCTTGTCTTGGTTTGCCTGGTGAATTACGAACAGCCCCTGAACTCCTCTGAAATCACAATAACTTCAAACCTTCTTCAGAAGTTACACTAATGCCCTTATGTCTCCAAAATTACCTCAATGCCCTTGAACTCTGTAAATACCTGAAAACACTTAATTTACACAATTAAATCACAGGATAATGCCTAAGAATCAAGCAAAAGGAGAAGGAAATAAGGGCCAAAATCATACCAATTTTGGTCCGATCAGTTTGTCACGTGTTTCGCTGGTCGGGGTACCCCGGGTACCCTGCGACCCTCACGCTCCTTTTAAAACGATGTTCACGGATATCGGGGTTTCAAGTAGCGGGGTACCAGGATACTCAGGTATCGGGGTACCCGGGGTAGTTAGGTGCCAGGATCTAGTGATGGTTGTGTCTCCCAGGCCCCCACTTATGTTTTGGCTTCCTAGTGCTTTTCATGGTCCCGGGGATTCTGGACCTAGCCGGGGTGGGTAAAGGCTCTTTCTCTAGCCCGTCAGCTAGCAGGTGGGGTACCCGGATATCTTTTTGCTTCTACTTTGGATCCCGGCTTTCTTCTGTAAGCTAGTGGAAAATTCTTTTTTGTTCCTTGCCAATTATGGCGGTTAACAACTTCATTAGGCGTACTTCAGAGAAAACCGTGGAAAGAAAAAACTGACTTTATTGATTCTCAAAGTGAGTACAAAGCAAAAAGAAATCGGGGTACACGTATCAGAAGTGTACCCTCCGTAACATATTCTTCCTTTTAGAACTCCTAAGGGTAAAACCTCTTGAGATGATCGGCATTCCAAGTATGTTCCACCTGGTAACCATCCATATCTTCTAACTTGTATGGTCCCCTGCGTACCACTACTTTTATCAAGTATGGACCTTCCTAATTGGGAGCTAATACACCGTCTGACCTCTTCCGGGTATTCTGGGTCACTTTCCTGAGGACTAAGTCCCCTTCTTTGAAGTTTCGAATCTTTACCCTCCTATTAAAGAATCAGGCTATCTTGTGCTAGTAGGCAGCTACCCAATCGGGCATTCTATCTTGCTTCTCTTCAAGGAGGTCTAAACTAGCTCTTAACTTCATCTCGTTTTCTTCCAACTCAAAATGCTGGACCCTGAAAGATGTTAACCTATGTTCGATGGGTGAGACGGCCTTCTTTCCAAAAGCCAGAGAATAAGGAGTTTTCCCAATCGCGGTCCTTTTTGTAGTCCGATACGACCAAAGGACGTTCAGAAGCTCATCGACCCATCCTCCATTCTTCTGTTGGAGCTTCTTTTTTAGGAGCTTCTTGATAGTCTTGTTAGTGGCCTCGACCAATCCATTAGACTGAGGATGAGCTACTGAGGCTAGGCGTAAATCTATACCTTTTTCTTCGCAGAAAAACCTGAAGTTGGCATTGTCAAACTGTTTACCAAGATTGGTGATTATGGCTATCGGGGTACCGAATCTACAAACGATATATTCTTTAACGAAGCTCATGGTATTGGCTTCGGTTATCTAAACCAAGGACTTTGCTTCCACCCATCGAGTGAAGTCGTCTATGGCTATTACCGCGTGCTTGGCCTAGCCTGGCTTGGCCTGGCCTGGCCGGGTGCGATAGGAAGTGGCTCGATTAGGTCCAGCCCTCAGATAGCGAACGGATAAGGTGTGCTGATTGAAGTGAGTTTTTCTGGGGGTAGATGGTGCAGATCCACAGTTTTCTGGCATGCCTCGCATGATTGTGCAAATTTTTTGGCTTCCCGATGGATACTGGGCCAGTAGTATCCCATCCTGAGAACTTGATACGCCAACCTCTCTCCTGAAACATGATTGCCACAGTCTCCTGAGTGTACTTCGTCTAATGCCCATTTGGCATCATCCGGGTGCAAACATCATAACAAAAGGGAGTGATTTTCCTTTGCGATAGAGGTGTCCCTCTATCAGACAGTACCAGGTTGCAATCCTCTTGAGTTTGTGTGCCTGGTCCGGGCTCTTAGGGAGCGCACCGCTTTGCAGGTAATCGGTAATGGGATCCATCCAACAAGGCAGATGAGTGACCAGGTTTATTTCTAGCCCCGGGGTCGTGCTAGGTCGTGGTATCAACTGGAGTGGTATCCCTTTAGGAAATGCCCTTCCTCTTGTTGCCGCTATCTTGGCTAGGACATCTGCTCGGTGATTTTTCTCTCGAGGGATTTGTTCCATCCTCAAGCCTCTAAACTTCGTAGCTGCTTATTGGACTTTCCGGAGGTACACTATCATATTGTCACCTCTTGCTTGATACGTGCCGGATACCTGGTTGATTACCAATTGGGAGTCGCTTCTCACTACGAGGTACTCAACTCCTTGCTCTGTAGCAACCTTCATTCCTGCCAACAGGGCTTCATACTCTGCCTCGTTATTGGTGACTTTGAATTTGAACCTGAAACAGTGGCTGCTGATGCAATAAAATCTATGTTCAATTTACTAAGAAAGTTCGTTCACTGGGATCGGTGATTCTATCGGTCAAAGCCAATTAATCTAGTAAGGATTTACTCTAAATGCGAAAAGACTAAATTGCATAATGCTTTACTTTAGAAGTTTGTTGAAATCTAATATTAACCTAAATTAGGAGAATCTAAACTAAAAGACTAAAATCAAATTAAATCAAAGATCACACAAGGGATGAATATATGAAGAGAAGTACTAGGGAATCGATGCACCTTTCTTAGACACTCAATGCTCACACTTAGTCTCGTTAAACACTTCAATCTAGTTTACGGGCTTGTTTTCAAGATAATTCAATTAGATTCAAAGATCCTTTCCAATACTCGTACACGGTCATGCAACGAATACTGATTAATGATCTAGGGTTCTTCCTATTACTCACACACGGTCATGTAATGAGCAATTGTCAAAACCCATATTTTACACAAAACTCTAAGCCAAATTAACATAGCACGATCATGCATACATCAATTTTCTTGTTTATTAAGCTTTTGATTCAGATTTAAATGGAACGGTCATCCACATCTAAACCCTAATCTCATGGATAAACTAAGCCACAAACTCAAATCACTTGCGGTCACAACATAATCAGACAGAGTAGAATAGAGCAATTAATTCAATAAACAAAACTAAAACCCAATTGATTAACAAAAGATAGACTAATTGTTCACATAGAGTTATCCAAAATCAGTTACATCAATCCCCTAGTTAGAGGTTTAGTTACACATCAATGGAGAGAACAAAAGCATAGAAGAGATGTAGAGAAAACCCGATGTATGGTGGTCGGAGTGATGGGGAACGGCCCCCTTCTGTGGCTTGGAACCTCCCTTGGCTGTTCCTTGAATTGAAAAGAATATGAAATATTTATAGGTGACTTTTCCTTGTGAACCCCCAATTCTTCTTAGGTTTAGAAAATACACCAAGTGGGAAAGTAGAATGAAACAAGGAATGAGAATCCTTTCTGATAAGGCGGTGGTTGAAGTGGAATCCCTCCTATTCCTGCTTCCCTGGTCCAGGTTTCGGTTCCAATTTCTGTTCCGATTGTATCGAGGATGGCAAATACTGAGGGGTCCCAGAAGATGGAGGAGGGGAAGACCTAGTCACCCTGGGACTGGGATATTACATTGGGGGATTTCTCCCCAAGTTTCGGTTCTCCTTCGATGCACCGGGGAAAGTACTCCTTTGATTTTTCTTGAACCATTTTTGGTGGTTAATGATGAGGTCGTTTGTGCACATCAAAACAAAGTATATATGTGATCTATTGAAAATAATGTTTTACCACTTTGGAATCCTCTTAGGATATAAAACGTAATAAATGGTAAGCTAGATTCGTTCCACAGGGAAATGAAGTAATATGTTAAGTTGATTAACTAATCTAAAATGTGATAACATAAATCATAATAAGTGATAGTGTGCGGTTTAATGTACCACCAAAAATACATAAAGTAAAAGTGACAAAAGTGATAAGCAAAATAGAAGCTCAACAATCTATGATAAGAAAAGTGGGTGTAAACAATTAAGAGATATGCTAGGGGATTGATGAAGTTGCAAGTGGATTAGGGGTGCTTTTCAAACTATCTTAAAGAACCAATCTCTTATAAGCTAACCTCTTGTATTCTTTAGTGTGTTTAGGCCATAAACATGAACCATAAACATCTTCCCACCTTAATGCCTAATCGATTAAGGAAAGGGGGTCAAGGTGGGATTGGTTGTTTACAAGACAAGGTTTAAACTATTGTAGTTGGTATACCCTACAATAATCCATCCCATTCATTAGATTCTTTAATCACACAAGGTTGTCAATCCAAAAGTGATTATATAATATATTATTCTAACAAGATTATGATCAACAAGTTGATATACAAATTAATCACATAATGAAAAGAATCTAATGATAGAATAAATAGAAAACATATAGAGATTCAATTAAAATACAGTCAAGCAAACCCCAAGTCCAAGTGTTCCTAACACTAACCCCATAGATTGGGGGTTTTAGCTACACATAGTTACAAATATGAAAAGAGAGTAATAAATAAGGAAAACACCCTTAGGTCACCTTCTTTAATGCTTAATTCTTTCTCCTTAGATGCTCCTTAGTGCAAAGAGTGTGGTGAATGTCAAATGGTGAGTGACTAAGGTAATATGGTGAAGAAAATGGCAAGAGAGGAATGGTTTAGTGAGGTAAGATAGATTTGATGGTGAGTGTTTGATGGAAAAGGTAGTTCAAGGTTAGAAATGGAGGAATTTGAAAGTGGGAATTATGGAAGAGAAACTTGTTAGGATTATGCTCAATAGCAAGAGTGTAATGTTGTAATTAACAATCTTTTTCATATTAATAAAGTGATTTCTGGTTTAACAAATCGTATAGCATTTATAGTTTAATATTATAATTGTCAAAGTAAATAATCATAAGGTCTAAAGACTATGAGAAAAGAAGAATTGTTCGTACATCTGGATATGTATGTGGTAGACACAATTCTTTAGTTAGTCTTGAATAATGTTCACAACTTAAGTTAAAGGTTGGGCACCTTTATCTTGTTAAAGTTGTAGAATTCTTTTGCTAGCATTTGAGTGGGATCAAATGAGATATGATGAGTCTAAAATCATCGGAGTGTCTTCGAGCAAAAGGATCTAGTGTACTGGGTGCATTGAACTGGATCACAATGAAATACTTTATCTATAACCGTCAATAGATAATAGTCTTTTCATTATCAGGACAATCGGAGAGTCTATCTTAATCCTGAGATAAATGATGGACTTATGGTTGCAAGTGATATCATTTGAGTTATCAATGAGTACGATTATATCGCATAGTCTATCCTCGATAGTTTGGTGATATTCATTTGTTAATCGATAGAGGACTTCATTTATAGATATGGACATTGTGGCTCCATTTATTAAATGAGAGTATAATATCATCATATGGATGTTTTGAGGTAATTGGATATTAAATCTCAACGTTGAGTTTTCGATAGTGTCTATTGAAAACATGGCTTCTGGACAAGTCAAAATATCCAAGTTCAAAACGTGGTCATATGAGTAAATATGGTAACTTGGAGAGTTAAAGGCGGTCTATGAACTCTTGGCGATTACTGATATTAATCACGAGGATACACTATCTCCTATATGATTGTCTAGGGTATGAATGAGGAGCATCTTCCTTTTCTATCTTTATTTAAGAGTTCAGTTTTAGCTCTTTAGTGGAATGAGTTAAAATTAATGGATCGGACCTAAGTGAATCATTTGTTGATTGTGATTAGGTTATGTCTATTGAAGCTTAAATTTAGATGGCCCGCCAAGATCCCCAATCCACACGGACTTGCATGGATCACTTGATATATTCTACCGGACCAATTTAAGGGTCCATCTAGAATTGCATTTAATATATTAAGAATATAATTTGCACATTATTTATGTAATGGGCTGCTCAATTATATTAATATATTAATGAATGACATGTGGGCTTGTTTCTTTTAGTAAGAATGGGTCTGGTTCACATGTGGGCTTTTTATTTAAAGTCCAATGGATTAAATGAAATAAAGGAAATAATATATAGCCCATTTGTTTAAGTGGGGCGGCAAGTAGGTTTTATAACCTAATATATTATTTTGTTTCATTGTTTTAATTAAATAAGAATTAATTAATTTATTAATTAATTGTTTAATTAAGAAACAAATCTTTTCTGAATAGGAAATATATTTCCTAGAGTAATACTATTGTAGTAGTTTACTAAAATTAAAAGACTTGTTTGATAAGAAAATAAATAATTAATTTTATTTATTTAATCAAATAAGAAGTCTTTTTATTTAGTCAAATAAAAAAGGAATAAAATATCTATGAGTTGGATTAGGGTTTGAAGTCTTAAACTAGATGGAAATTAGGGTGCAACACAAGCCTATTTTGGCATATGATTTGCGGCAACCCTAGTTGTTTTTAGGTAAGGATTTCGGCAACCCTAATAGAAAGAAGGAAAGAAAAATTGGCCACCTATATATATGTACTTATAGAATTCGGCCAACCAAATGCTTGGTGCTTGAGATTCTATTTTCTTCTTCTTCTCAATTAATAGAGAGATTAATTTATTTCTTCTAAAACATAAAAGAGTGTAAGATTATTCTTTGATAGTATACTATTTGCTTAATAATCAATAAGCTTGTGTATACGATATCGATCTAGGTTCACGCGAGTTTCGATCATTAGATTGAGAACTCAAAAGTGACCGGAATAATCTCAGTCATTTTTTTGATTGTTTTTGTGACTAACAAAGAAAAGAAAGTTTGTTTTGTCCATTCACAGGTTTGCAATTCAAAGAAAAAGGGAGACCACGCTCCTAGGTGATCCACGTTCGTGCTAGGATTGAAGATCTTGCGGATTACCATCGACGTAAGTCAATCGGATCACGCGACAAAAGGTATTCTACTTTTTGGTTATTGTATATGCATGTTTAATTAATTAAAGGGTTTAAGGTTCATAAAGGAAAAATTTTAAAAGTCACTAAATCTTATTTTTAGTCTCGCTTCCGCTGCGTGTACTGCGATTTTTCCCTACAAAACTAAGTCTAAAAATGCTAAGTGAAAGTGTGCTTTTGAAACTCTGTATATTTTTGTGTGTTTCAAACTCAGAGAAGAAGAATATTTATAATGGTCTTGGACTTGCGTTGAAAATCACTTGGAAAGCTGATGTGGCAGGGGTGTCGCTCTTGTGTCACCATGGCGACCTCGTGGCGTAAAACGGTTACACATTCTGAGATTCACTTGTCGCCACCAATCTCATCTTTTTCGCCCTGGTGCAAATGGCGACATTGAGGAAAATGAGTGATGTCGCCATTTGCCATTGAATGTCGACATGGCAACATGCAAATGGCGACAACACCTGATGCAAAACTTCTTGAAATATTTTGTTTGTCGCCATAGCAACCATATGGCGACATGGGGGCAACATTTGGTCTTTTGAAACGCACCTCTTTATCGCCATGGCGACCTAACTTCAGCAAATGGCAAAAATGCCCTGTTTCATGCCTTTATACTCCTTTTTGTACCAAGATCCTCCTCTTCTTCACAAATGCCCTTGAGGCCTAATAAAACCTGAAATTCGACAACATTAAATACGGGGAAACGCCCAAGAATAAGCACAAAGAATAGGAAATAAGGTACAAAATCGTACCATATTTTGTCCGATCAGTTAACAACTTCGAAAGTACCCAAGTAAGCATAACCGACAGCAAAATATCACAACACATGCTAAGTAACTTAACTAAATAGCACCCCTTCACTGGGTAACTTCAGTCCTTGCACCAACAGATTCAATGGCAGATTCAATGGCAACAGTTTTGTCACAAGGGGTCCTGTTGTAACCTTGTGGCTTACATTTGATGCACCTTATCTTGATATAATTCTTCCTCCAGCTTGGCAGTCCCTCCCACCCTTACCTCATCAGACTGTAGATGCCTTGCTTTCTTTGGCGTGCCCCTTTGTTTTTTGAACTCTGGACATTGGTTTTTTGCCACATGCTTGGCCCATTGATGCCATATATCACATGAGTATAAGCCCTGAGAAAGTTTTCCTTCTTGTACATGTTGTCTATGAAGGGAATAGGGTCTCTGTTGGAACTCATCAATGCAGACATTCCATGGATACAAGGAAAGTCAATTAGCTGCCACTTGTTGCAAGAACAAGTCATCTTCTCAATGTCCACCGCATATTGCTCATCTGCATTCCCCCTTACTTGAAATTTTGAGTTGCCACTATACTTAGAGTGGCAGATTTTACTCTCCAACTTCAATTTCTCAACAAACTTGAACACTTTGGGACCTATGGCATGATGCCATTTCTCCACCTTTGATCTCTTCCTCACTAACCTCTTCATCAAGTAGTTCCTGATCATCTTCATTAGTGTGATGACTAGCTTGTCACGTGCTTTTAATATGGCTGCATTGAAGGCCTCACACATGTTATTGCATAACATGTCACACATTACAGTGTCTTTGAAGAAGGCCCTCGACCAGTGCATATGATCCTTCTCAAGTAACTATCGATATGCAGCTGCACTCTCAGTCCTCATCCTTTCCATGTAATGTTTAAATCTGTCAAGCAATAACAAGAAATTACAAGCAATAACAAGCAAACATATTAGGCTATGAGTACCGAAAGTTAGAATGAGTACCCTTTTTCAGTTGTCGACTTTGCAGCACCCCACAATATCTGTTTTAATAGCAAACCCTTGTGTTCTGATTTGAAGTTGTTGTAGAAATGCTTCACACAAAACCTGTGCTTTGAATTTGGAAACAGGTCCCCAATGACATCAATTAATCCTTTTTGTTTAGCAGTGATCCAAACAATACCATAGGAGTTGTTTAATTCCAAATCAGTTTCAATAGCTCTAGGAACCAGCACCATGTATTCTTACACTCCGACTATACTAAAGCATACACTACTGGGTACATTTGGTTATTTGGATCAACCCCAATGGCTGTGAAAAGCTGTCCAGTGTGAAATCCTTTGATAAAACATCCATCAAACCCCAATATTGGCCTACATCCTTCTTTCCAGCCCTTCGTCAAAGCACCTAGGCAAATGTAGAGCCTCTGAAACACTAGATTTTCAAAACCAGCTTCCTCAGAACACTTCATCATAACTATAGAGCTAAGGTTCATCCTCATAAGCTCTGCACAAGACTCCCACAGTTTGGAGTATTGCTCCTTTATTGAACCATGGATCATCCCTCTAGCAGCATTCCTAGCATGGTAGTATTGCCATATAGACACATCCATATTGGCGTCTGTCCTCAGTTGTTGAGACATTCCTGCAAAGTTTCAATCTGGGTTTTCCCTCCACTACCCTACATACTTCTCAGCTATAAGTCTTGAACTAACAAACCTATTCTTAAAGGACATAGCACAAGTGTGTTCATCATTCAAAGACTTTATCTTGAAAGTATTGTGATCTCCTAACCAAGAAGCAAACACAAACCATTTGCAACACTCAGCCTTGCACACTGCCCTAATCCTATTGGGATCATTTTTCTTAAACTTAACTACCCTTCGATGTTTCACAGCATGTGCCCTAACTGCCTTTTTAAAAACATCAGCACTGCCAAACTCCATACCAAGCCTAAACACTGGATTTTACATGTCACACTTTGGAGTGAATTCATGATACCTAGTCATGATAAACTTCCTAGGTTGTACTCCTTCATCCTCCTCAGCCTCAGATCCATCCAAGCTACTCAAATTCTCTGATCCATGATCATAATCAGATCCAGAACCACATTTTGTTCGTGGAACTTTAAAAATGTCCCACAAATTACTAGGATCATAACAAGTTTCAACTGTTATATCTTCTACTTCCTGCTCATAATTTAATTCCACGAGATCCCCACCATCATCAGACTCTGGGTCAACTTATACTTGTTTGCCCTTCCTATTCCTCTCAAAGTAAGCTCTCTCTCCATCCACATAAGGCCTATCACCAAACACCTCAGGCCCATCACCATTCACATGAGTCCCATCACCAAACACCTCAGGCCCATCACTCTCTTTGGCAACTTGTGCCCCATTGTGATCATCATCAGTAATCCCGTAGCTATGAACCTGGGATTTTGGTTGTTGAGATGGAATCAACTCATTTCCATCGATTGTTTGTTATGCTTCTATACGCTCCACATATAAATCTACCAACCTATCTCTAGGAATTTTATCACCAAACCACAACAAATCCTGATCACATGCTATGTTAAAGGGCATTCCATACCCTGGCAGCAGAATCCAGTACCTCATAGGTAGCTTATAACCAAGGCTAACAGCAATGTCATCAATATCAAGTAAGGACAATTCATCTAAACTCACAGAGTAAAAAAAAACATATTGACCCCCCACTGTATTTTTCCATTCGTCCATCAAACTTTCCACCATGATACACCCTAAAAGTGAAGAAATTATCTGGGTCATCGGGATCTGCAAAGGAAAACAAAAATTGGTATCATAACACATATATAAGCTTGATATTCTAATATAATCATTAACATATCTAATTAGTAGCAGAAGCTGGTGGCCTGGTCGGTCTCATTTCGATAATTTATTAACTATTCATGTGGTCCCCTCGCCTTTTGTAGTTTATAGTTATGTCTATAATCCAGAGACAAAATCTTTACATGTGGTCAGATTTACAAATTTTTTAAAGAATCCCTGTGGCCCCTTTATTTTTGAATTTTTTTTACTTAGGTCAATACCCACTCATATAAAGAACCCAAAAACACAACACACATCAACAAAAGAAAAACCAAGAAAATTTAACCAAAGATATTACCATATCGAGGTTGTTCATCTCCAGTTGACCATGCTCCAGCCATGTCTCCAACACGATCACCAACGGAACAACACCAATACAAGACCGAACAACCCAAATTTATAAATCGGGAAGAATTCCTAACACAAATCCAACTAATTTCTTCCTAATCCTTGATGAAATCAACAAACTCTAGAAATTTTTTACTCGGCCAAAGGAGAAGCAGTCGATAGTGAATTAGGGAAATTTTGGGATTTGATCAAATGATATTTAATTAGCAACATACCCCCTAATAGATACCCTTGAAATGATTGCATGCCCTTAGTCCATTGACACGTGAGACGCACTTGTCTAGGAAAGAAGATGGAATAAGGGTTCCATCCCCATTCCGTCGATGGTTGCCAATTTATGTGAGTTTCGGGGGTTTAACGCCTAAAAAAAAGTACAAGAGGGAAATGGCAACTCGCATACAATTTAGGGGGCAAATGTGCCAATAACCCTAATTTAAAATAAATTCATATTTAATAATAATATATAAAACCAGATTTATGAAAAAGAAAAAGAAAATAAGAAAACAAAAGGGAATAAGAAAATAATTTAAATCTATTTATTTTTCTTTCTTTCTTTTTTTAATTTTTTCCCTTTTCAATTTATGGGCTTTGATTTTCTAGGTTTTTTTTATCAAATTGAAATAATATGTTTTTTGAAAAGGAAAAAAATTCAAAAAAGAAAGAAAGAAAAATATTTACGGGCTTCGACTTTTTGGATTTCCTGGGTTTCCTTTTGTTTTCTTATTTTCTTTTTCTTTTTCATAAATCTGTTTTTATATATTATTATAAAATATGAGTTTATTTTAAATTATATATATATTAGTAATGAGTTTATTTTAAATTATATGACTATATATATATATATATATATATATATATATACAGTTCCGTTCTGGTCAGTGCGCACTGATGTAACTACATCAATATCAATGTATGTGGACCACTGATTACGGAGAAGCTTTGATAAGTGCATTTGAGTCAAAATATGTAAATCTATTAGTCTACATCCAATGCATTGATAAAATTATATCAGTGCGCATTGACTTGAATATTTTTGTGTATATATACATATATATATATATATATATATATATATATTTAAATCAACAAACTTCCAACAAAGAGCTGGGGTATCTCAGTTGGTTAGAGCGTGTGGCTTTTAACCACAAAGTCAGAGGCAAAATGACCACTATTTATGATTTCAAGTAGGGGTGTGCGGCGGATCGAATCCAATGGATTTACCATGATCCAAGATCCGATCCAATCCAATCCAATCCGATTGGATCGAAGATATTGCAATCCAATCCGATCCAAATACTATTTGACCCAATCCAATCCGATTGTAAAATACTTCGATCCGATGGATCGAATTAATATAAATTCGTTCTTAATATATAAAAGTTATAATCTTAAATAAATAAAATCAAATAAATTATTCAAACCTTACTATTTTTTAATAAAATTGGATTGATCTAAAGGGAAAAAGCATCACAAGCGATCATATGCTGAAAAACCCCTAAACAGTATCCATATATAAAAAAGATAAAAGAAAAGAAAAAAGTGACAAAAAGCAATAAAACACAAAGACCCAAGGGGAAAACAACCCCAAACAAAAAGAGGCACGCAGGCCACACCAAAAAAGAAAAAGAAAACATCAAGAAAAACGAAAAGACTCTCAGCCCATACAGTCATTGCCAACTAAAGAAGAACAGAACGGCGGGGCAGAGAACCACCAAGAATCAGCCTGAAGCTCCAAAGCATGCTTAGAAAGCGTATCTGCAACCCGATTCCCCTCCCTGAAAATATGGGAAACCTGAAAATCCATATGCGAGATCTGGAAGATGCAGCGCTGCCACGCCTGACGAACCCTCCAAGGAACCATTTCAGAATGAGAAGAAAGAAGCTGAACCACATAAGAATAATCGCTCTCCAACCAGATACGATGCCACCCATACTTCTAAGCAAAATTAATGGCCAATGAGGCCGCCAGAAGCTCAGCCTCAAACGCGAAAACCTGACCAAAAGGAATAGCAAAACAACCATTCACAAAGGCTCTATAGTTCTGAAAGATACCACCACAACCGCCAACCCCCGAAGAGCCAAAGGCAACGCTATCTGTATTCACTTTGATCCAACCAGGGGTTGGAGGCGACCAAACCACACTCTTGATCACCGGGGCTTTAGAAGGGTGACCCTGAAGACCAAAACGACGAAGAATCAAAAGGTCGTCCATACAATTACGCATACAACCAATCTCCAAGCGATTAGCCTCTGAAACCACACGCCAAACCAAAGAAAGGACGGATTTAAAGTCCACTGACTTCCCTTCAAAGATCCACTGATTACGGGCAGTCCACACCCCCCATATCACTGCATGGATAGCCGCTTTCCATAAAATCCTAACCTGGTCACTAAAGGAAACCGACATGGCCTGCAATTGCCAAGTATCGGTAGAGACACGTCGCTAGAAAGTCGAGAAAACTGCTTCCCAAAGAGCAACCGCCAGGGGACAATGAAGAAAAAGATGATCTGTAGATTCACTACTAACCCCACAAATACTGCAACAAGAAGCCAACTAGAACCCAGACCTGTAAAGGCGATCCTCAGTAGGAAGCCTGTTCAACATCAGACGCTAGGTCAAAGCTGAATGAGAAGGGGGAATAAAATGAGACCAAACATCCCTCCACCAAACAACCTGAGGAATATCACGGAGAAACTAGGAATAAGCAGCCTTGCAAGAAACACGACTATCCCGAGAATTAGCCCAAACAAGAGAATCCATAACAGGAGAAATTGTAAACCGATCAATCCGAAAACACAGATCCGGGAAGGGCGCGCGGAAACAACCATCCAGCACCCATCTACCCTCATGAATAAAATCTGAGACCTTCGCCCGGAGTGGATTAGCTAAATAATCTGGAATCCCTAAAAGCTCCAAAATGGGAACCCCCAACCAATTATCCCGCCAAAAGTCCCTATGAGAGTTCTCTCCAATCAGCCAGATACCTTTCTTAAGAAGGGAACTATAATTCGTCTGAAGAGAAGACCAAATCGAGTAGGTGACATACTGTAAGGATTCCCGTTTTGTTGATTGGCTTATTTCGTGGTCAAACCACATGTTGGGGTTTTGAATGTAAGGGTAGTCTAAGTGATTAGTGTTGAAGATCAAAGGCCCTTCCATGACCTCAAGATACAAGCACGCCAAAGGTATAATCTCTTGTGCTTGTTTTTCTTTGAAGAGATTTAGTAGCACACACACACTTAGCATTCTTGCTATGATTGCATACTTGCTTATTTTTATGTGCATCTCTTCACATGTCACTCTACACACTAGCACTTTGGTTGATATATCTTGTTGTGTGTATATGTGCCTTATAATTCGTTTCCCGACATTGTTCGGAAACGTCCGCGCTTGCACTAATGAGTGCTTGGTTTCGCGCGAAGACCGCCTATGGAGAATGCCCTTGGCTTCTCCTTGGTTTTCACCATTGTTGGTGATCGGCGGTTATTATCGGCGGCCTGGCCGCCGAATGAAACCGCCGTTTCAGTCCAGATTGGTCTGAAGCAATTATGCGGTCAAGATCGGCGGTCACGACCGCCGTTCATACCTGATCGATTTTAATCCCTCGGGTTTGATTCGGCGGTTGTATCGGCGGTCACGAAACCGCCGAATGAAACCGCCGTTAATGCTCTGTTCTTCACGAGCTCAATTCGGCGGTCGTCATCGGCGGCCTGGCCGCCGATTGAAACCGCCGAACGGTGCGTTTCAGGGGCAAAAGTGTATTTTCACATGCCCAATTCTTGATGTCTATAAATATCTTATTTTCTCAATCTCTGATCAAGTTTCTTGAGCAATTAGAACCCTAAACTTTCAAGAGAGATTTTTGAAAAAAAATCAAATCAAGAACCTATCTTTAAACACTCAAATCAAATCCCTTTTGCATCAAATTTCATATTTGATCTTCTATGCCTTCATAGAATTGATCCATGCATGGTTTTGAATCATCACATCTTATTTGGTATGTTCTTCACTAATTTCATATTACTTTAGTGTTTTTCATATTAATACATCTCTTTAATTACTTGTATGCTTTTGATTATTTGCTAGATACAAGTTAGAGATTATTTGTGATGAAAATGATTGAGTGTTGATTGTGATAGCTAATTAGGTTTTTAATTAATCTTGATTAGCTAAGCTATTTGACATGTCATTTAGCAATTGATATCTAGGGTTGATTAAATTGATTATATCATCATCCTAGATAAGCATCTAAGGTTACCTAGCCTTGTTTGTTATTTGAATATTCATATATATATTCACATAGGTTGTTTCTCTTCATAGAGAAGTAAGTCTTGAGGCTAAGAGTGCTTAGGCCTCAAGCAAATTGGAATAGGGTTGCTAATAAAGGCCCGCTGGGTAGAAGTGAGGGGTTACAGACCGGAATGTTAGACGAGGTCTACATAGGTTGTAAACTTCATTTCAATTAGTGATTTTGAGTTCCGAGTGTGGCGCACTATACAGCCCGTGGTTTTTCCCAGTGGTTGGGTTTCCACGTATACATCAAGTGTTATTTAAATTCCGCACTATATTACACTTGTATGTATTTTTGACTAGTAGGGGCATTTTCGTAAAATTGACTTGCATGCGAAAATTGGGTAATAATAGTTAAAATCTATTCACCCCCCCCCCCCCCCCCCCCCTCTAGCTTTATATTGATAAACACACCTCGAGTATTTAATTACCTTCAATTGGTATCAGAGCGGGTTCCTAGATATACTTAGGTGATCCTAGCTCATTTTAGGTGTGTTGTGCATTTGTGTGATTTTTGCTCATTCATACATTTTGCATACATTTCATTCATTCATTTGATACAATGAGTGGATTTGGTGGCAACCATGAGGGTGCTTCAAGCACACGGCCACCCCTCCTCACCGGCATAAATTACTCCCAATGGAAAGGGAAGATGGAGGCATATGTGTGTCAAATCCATGATAGGGCATGGATGGCCATTGAAGATGGATATTCGCCTCCTATGATGACTCCCATGGGTGGAGGAGAAGAAGTGCTCAAGCCTAAGGCACAGTGGACACAACCTGAGTTTGAGTTGTCCAAGTGGAATCAAAAGGCGTGGCACGCCCTCATATGTGCAGTGGATGAAAATCAGTACAAACTGATTCAGAACACTAAGATAGCCAAGGAGGCATGGGACATCTTAGAGGTTGCACACGAGGGAACCGAAGTAGTGAAGGACTCCAAACTTTAAGTCCTCCAAACTCAATTTGAGACACTTAGGATGGAGGAGAATGAGTGCTTCAACGACTTCGAGATTAGGTTGATGGACATTGTCAACCAAAGTCATCAACTTGGTGACCCTTACTCGGATAGAAGGATCAAGCAAAAGATAATGAGATCGCTTCCCGAGAGGTTTGAGTCTAAGGTGACGGCTTTAGAAGAAAATAGTGATTTTAAGGACATGAAGCCGAGCGAGGTAATAGGTAGACTTCTCGCCTACGAGTCTAGGAAGGGTCCTAGCTCCACTCCTTCAAAGAAGCAAAAAGGGATTACTTTGAGAGCTTCCAAGGTTGAGAAGGAGGACAAGGATGACTCGGATGAAGACATGGCACTTTTAATGAGAAAATTCAAGAAGTTTGTAAAATTCGAGAAAAAGGGTCATGCATCCAAAGGGCAAGAATTGAAGAAAAGGGTTCCTTTCAAGAAGGTTGAGCATAGGCAAGAGAATAGCGAAAGGAAAGGGATCCAATGCTATGAGTGTGGTGGCATAGGTCATATCTCACTAGATTGTGGGAATTTGAAAAACAAGAGAGAAAAAATGATGGCCGCCATTTGGAGTGAAAGTGATGACTCCGAAGAAGGAGGTAAGTCATCAAGTGATGATGAGCTTATCAATAACTTCAAGGCATTGGGTGCCAATTGTGAAGAAAATGAAGTTGTTGGTAAGAATTCCGTTGCTAGTGATCCCATAGAAGAGAAAGTTGAAGAAGTAGCTCTAGAGGAGATAGTTGTTGCTTCACATTGGGATATGGCACTTATTGACTCAAGAGATCAAGGTGAAGGTCTTGATGAGGAAATTGGATCCATAAGAGAGGAGGAGAGCCTAGAAGATGACACTAGTGGAGATGACTCCTTATCTAACTCTACAAATGGAAATGTAGAGAATATGGATATGCATGACTTTATAGTCAATGTTGAAAGCTCCATGAAGAAGAAAGATAGATTTCTAAGGATTTTAGAGGAAGAAAATCTAGAGCTTACAACATACAATGACCTCCTAAAGAAGCAAGTGGAGAAAATGGATCTTACGGACAACTTTGAAAGTTTTGAAAGCTCTAAGTTAAAGAATGAAAAAGAGATTCAAAGGTTAAAGGAAGAACTACTTAGGCTTTCAACACAAGTTGATCACTTGAATGATGAAGTGATAAGATCCATGGTGGAAGAAGACAAGCTAAAAGATGAGCTAGCTTTGTCTAAGAGGAATGAAGAGGGTTTGAAGAGAGAGCTTGTTGAAGCCAAAGAGTCATTGACTAGAATGACCACAAGCACCAAGAAGCTTGACAACATACTTGGTGTAGGAAAAAGCCCGTGTGACAAAAGAGGTCTTGGATTCGAAGTGAGCAAGGATTGCTCTATTCCTAAGAAGACCGTCTTTGTGAAGAGTTTGGGTAAGATAGAAGCGTCACCGGTGCAAACTCCTAGGAAGAAGTTAGAACTAGGACAATGTTCGAAAAATGCACAAGTGAAGGTGGTGAAAACGAGACAACCCCAAGCTCAACGGATTAGAGCCTCTCGAGTCATCTCTCCTCAACAAATGACTCACTATGAAAAGAGGCAAAACATGCTACCTAATCCAAGGAGGCAACCCATTCCGGTTCAACCAAATAGAAGACATGAACCGACTCAACACCAAAGGAGACATCAAATGCATGATGAGTCTCCAATGACTTCACAAGAACATGGTATGAATTCTTACTTTGTACCAACTTGTCATTATTGTGGTGTTTATGGGCATATTAGACCTAAGTGCTTTAAGTACATTAAGCATTGTAGGATTAATAGCATGATAGAGAAAAAGAGGCTAAGAAAAGCCCACTTGCATGAGCCTAGGAAATCTTTTGTCAATAATCCTAGGTTAGTGAATGACATGCAACCTTTGACCACTAAGAAGAAAAATGTCATATCTATGTGGATAAGGAAAAATGAACCCGCTTGCTACGAGACTAACAAGTCTCAAATAGGTTCAACTAAGTCCAATGGACTTGGTAGGTCCATAGGACCTCATGCCCTTCATTAATGAAGGATGATACTAACCCCATATGGGGAACTCAAGCAAAGAGAGCTATTTTTGCATTCTTGTCACTTGCAAAAAATTTGAAAAATCTTATGCTTCTTGGTTGATTGCTTGAGTAAGCTTGGTTGCACATATGTATATATGTTTTCAATTCAATAAGTGTGAACCTTGCTTGTTTACAATCCATGTCATATTTATGTTCAAACATGCATTTTGGACTAGGAGATGTATGTAGGAAGTATGATTTGAATGACCTATGATTATCTCCATGACATGATGTTTCTTAAATAACATGCTAATGTCTTATGAAAAGCATGAAATTCATGTACATGCTCAAATGAAAAAGCATGAATTGATAATTGCGTTCTTAAATGCAAAAACTTGTGTGAAAAAGCTAATGAGACTCAAATGAAAAAGGATCTAGTATCCATTCAAGGATTTTACAATCCAAATGTCTCTCTTTCTTTAATGGTTGAACATGTCTACTATCATACGGGTTTCATTCCCGGAAAAATCAAATAGGGTGCAAAGTTGCTCATGACATGTTTAGCTTATAAAGTTGGATATAATTGTTCTTAAATTGAAATCAATGAAATTTCTATATCCTTGCTTCTCTCATGACAATGGTGAAATTGGTTTGAATTCCTATTAGAAACCTTTGTCATTTGCTTTGCCAAATACCATGGTATTTTGGACTTGAATGCAATATGTCTTGTATGCAAAGCATTTTGTTTCACACATTTTATCTAATAAATCTCCTCGTTTCTCTCCGATTAATTGAGATTGCATAAAGTGACTTATATTGATTATGCATATACTAGAATGCTACTATCTCTCTTTGCCTTGAGTGACCCGGTTGGGGACTACTCCTTTGTCTACATCATGACAAAAAGGGGGAGTAGAATGTGGTAAGGGGAGGTGCAAATTGTTGTAGCAATTGGTGCACATTGGGGAGAATATACATTGAGGGGGAGTAACCCTTTGAGGGGGAGCATTGCATTCATCATACATTGCATGATGTTGTGTTTAATTTCTTAGAAATGCAAATGCTTGTTTATGTCCTCACTTGATTCATCTCACTTTTACTTGTTTTGGAAAGTTTAGAAACCTTGTTTCAGGGAATGATTGTTCTACAAGAGATTGAAGACTTCAAGTTTTATTTTTATATATCTCTTTGTATTGTAGAAAATCTTCATTGACCCATAGGTTTATTTTTTGTTGTGAGGAATCAATGTGAGTGGTGGTTTTGTCACGAAATAGCCAAAGGGGGAGATTGTAAGGATTCCCGTTTTGTTGATTGGCTTATTTCGTGGTCAAACCACATGTTGGGGTTTTGAATGTAAGGGTAGTCTAAGTGATTAGTGTTGAAGATCAAAGGCCCTTCCATGACCTCAAGATACAAGCACGCCAAAGGTATAATCTCTTGTGCTTGTTTTTCTTTGAAGAGATTTAGTAGCACACACACACTTAGCATTCTTGCTATGATTGCATACTTGCTTATTTTTATGTGAATCTCTTCACATGTCACTCTACACACTAGCACTTTGGTTGACATATATTGTTGTGTGTATATGTGCCTTATAATTCGTTTCCCGACATTGTTCGGAAACGTCCGCGCTTGCACTAATGAGTGCTTGGTTTCGCGCGAAGACCGCCTATGGAGAATGCCCTTGGCTTCTCCTTGGTTTTCACCATTGTTGGTGATCGGCGGTTATTATCGGCGGCCTGGCCGCCGAATGAAACCGCCGTTTCAGTCCAGATTGGTCTGAAGCAATTATGCGGTCAAGATCGGCGGTCACGACCGCCGTTCGAAACCGCCGTTCATACCTGATCGATTTTAATCCCTCGGGTTTGATTCGGCGGTTGTATCGGCGGTCACGAAACCGCCGAATGAAACCGCCGTTAATGCTCTGTTCTTCACGAGCTCAATTCGGCTGTCGTCATCGGCGGCCTGGCCGCCGATTGAAACCGCCGAACGGTGCGTTTCAGGGGCAAAAGTGTATTTTCACATGCCCAATTCTTGATGTCTATAAATATCTTATTTTCTCAATCTCTGATCAAGTTTCTTGAGCAATTAGAACCCTAAACTTTCAAGAGAGATTTTTGAAAAAAAATCAAATCAAGAACCTATCTTTAAACACTCAAATCAAATCCCTTTTGCATCAAATTTCATATTTGATCTTCTATGCCTTCATAGAATTGATCCATGCATGGTTTTGAATCATCACATCTTATTTGGTATGTTCTTCACTAATTTCATATTACTTTAGTGTTTTTCATATTAATACATCTCTTTAATTACTTGTATGCTTTTGATTATTTGCTAGATACAAGTTAGAGATTATTTGTGATGAAAATGATTGAGTGTTGATTGTGATAGCTAATTAGGTTTTTAATTAATCTTGATTAGCTAAGCTATTTGACATGTCATTTAGCAATTGATATCTAGGGTTGATTAAATTGATTATATCATCATCCTAGATAAGCATCTAAGGTTACCTAGCCTTGTTTGTTATTTGAATATTCATATATATATATTCACATAGGTTGTTTCTCTTCATAGAGAAGTAAGTCTTGAGGCTAAGAGTGCTTAGGCCTCAAGCAAATTGGAATAGGGTTGCTAATAAAGGCCCGCTGGGTAGAAGTGAGGGGTTACAGACCGGAATGTTAGACGAGGTCTACATAGGTTGTAAACTTCATTTCAATTAGTGATTTCGAGTTCCGAGTGTGGCGCACTATACAGCCCGTGGTTTTTCCCAGTGGTTGGGTTTCCACGTATACATCAAGTGTTATTTAAATTCCGCACTATATTACACTTGTATGTATTTTTGACTAGTAGGGGCATTTTCGTAAAATTGACTTGCATGCGAAAATTGGGTAATAATAGTTAAAATCTATTCACCCCCCCTCTAGCTTTATATTGATAAACACACCTCTAGTATTTAATTACCTTCACATACCCTCCACAAGGCTTCTGCAAATGCCTGAGATACCCCTCCCGAAGAAAAGTGAAAGCAAAACTATCAGAAGTCATAAACTTCCAAGTGAATTTCCGCAACAAAGAGTCATTCAGCAACCCAAGATCTTTCAAACCAAGACCACCCTGAGAGTAAGGCCTACAACAACGAGACCAAGCGACCCGAACCAAATAAATTAACATTAAAAAAATACATGACATAACTTGTAAACTTTATATAATTCAAAAAGTTTATAAACATTATACATCAGCTCCAAATGTAAATTTAATAAGTCGGTTGATGAAGAGAAATAGAAGAAATGAAGATGGTGGATTGTTGGCTGTAGAGAAATTGAGGAAGAAAACCCAAAATAGTAACATTAGAAATTGTAAATGGGTTGGGCCTTTACAGATATTCAGATAATCAAATTGTATTTGGGTTGAACCTTTACATTAGAAAGTAGTGGATAAAATAAATTGCCCAATATAAAAATAAGGCCTAATATTTTTGGCGGATTGGCGGATTCAACGGATTTCGAAACGAAAGTCCAAGATCCGATCAAATCCAATGGATTTTAGAATTTAGGATCCAATCTCATCCAATCACCTCTTTGTATCCGATCCAATGGATCGTATTGGATTAGATTGGATCCTGCACACCCCTAATTTCAGGGGGTTGATTGTCCATTATTAAAACTAGAGGAATCAGTTTATCTAATATGGCAAACCTTAGGGGGGGAATTATAGTTTCCCTTAAATAAATTTGATAGGAAAATAACTATTTTACTCTATACCCATCCAATCAACCGTTAGGTTTAATGAAGGTTAATTAATGTTAGGGAATGTCTATGTAAGTATGTAATTAAGGAACAAAAGTTTAAGAGTAATGCTAGAGGACCCAAAAAAGTGACCCAAATTTTAGACCCAAACTTATGTGGCAACATCACAAGGGATCTTTGGGAAGAGTGACGTGGGCCCATGTTGTGTGTGATGTTGCCACATAGGTTTGGGTCCAAAATTTGAGTCACTTTTTTAGATCCTCTAGCATTATTGAAAGTTTAATATTATACTATAAGTGAGAAACTAATGATAAGATAGCCCATAATAAAATATTAAAATAGATACTACGGGCATTTTGGACCTTTTATATGGACAAAAAATCCACGGCTATAATTTGGCCCTAATAAAATAGACTATGGGCATTTTAGACCTTTAACATGGATAAAAAAGTCTACAGTCTCAATGCAAATTTGAGCAAAAGTTTCAAAACTTTTTTTTTTTTATTTATCTAACAGTGATTTCAAATACTTTTTGCCCATAAGTCAACGCATATATTCAAGTTCAACTTATTCTTGTAACAGGTGAAAATGGTAATAAAAAGTAGAAAAGAAACAGGAAAATCCCAGTCGTTTTGTCAAAATCGTTCAAATTGGATGATCATAATTTGGTTGCTCAACAATAACTACAAATACTTGATATTAATAAAAATTGCACCAATCACTAAATACATCAGAAAACTGTGAATTCGGGTACACAAGCATGTCGATAACGGGGAAGATGGAGCTCATTCATGCCATTTATAATCAAAATGGTGCCGCACAAATCAAGAATATAATGCAGATAATAAAAAGCCTCTCAACTAGAATGCAATCTCACAAGGTGCATGAAATGTCCTTCCGCGGCATATGGCTTCCAGGTTTTCTCCGGTGTAAGAACACAGTGGCGATACCTCCACACCTGGAATTCAAGAGCAATCATGAAATTAAGGACTGAGAATAATGTAGATGTCAAAGAGAAGCTACTGTTGACAAGAAACTTGCTATGCAAAAATCACGAAAATTACCCGTTGCATATAAGGGCACTGAGTGTGTTAAAAAGCCACCAGCAGCGACTACCCAACGTGTGTGGAGACGGAGGACTAGTAGCCGAGCACTGTCCGGTGTATCATAATTTGACCCATTGGCGTTTTTTACTGGCGCAAACTCTTCCTCACGTAATACCTGAAAACAAAATATGTGAAGGTAGTATTCATCACCAAAATGAGAAGGAAATAGCTGGGTTAGAGTGCATAAATCGGGAGGACAGTTACCTCAAAAAGAGCGGTTGACGGAGCATAGGGAAATGCATCAAATATAAACTGCTCTAGTTTATAACCCATTGTGTATCCATGGATAGAAGGTATTTTTTTCTCTGCAAGATGGTAACTGCACCCACAATGATATTGTATTAACATGCATATGGTTATGGAAAAATATTAGATGAAACTTAAGCATCTCTGTTGTATCCGAACACTCGAACAGCACAACAATTTTAAAGATATGACTTCGGCTTTGTTGCATCATCCTACATGGTACAGTGGCAAGGCATGCAATTAAATTCTATAGTAATTTAGATGTCTACATTGACCAATCCGTTTCTAGTGGTAACAAAATATATGATAATGGATAATCGGGGTAACAGAAGCTAGGTTACTCATATAAGAAAATGTTTGATTATTGTTCCTCATGGATCCCAGAGGCGAGATTCAACTTAGCACCGAAGAACTATAGAATCAAACAGGCGTGTTTCCCTGAACAAGCTAATCATATTCACATTCAAATCAACAAATTAAAAAGATATAGCAGAGGTTGAAAATAATATGTTAAAGTATAACTGATTCTAAATTCATTTTAAGTGAATTTGACAATCATGATCAGGCAGCAGACATAAACTACCTTGGAGTCCTTGAGTGAATGTTTCAATATGCACAGTGAAAGTAACACTAAAGACAAATCACCAATCAATACTTGTATATTGCAAAGGCATGACCAATTATGGGAATGATAGAAAATACTATAATCACTAAGAATATGAAAAAGGAAACATCACTAACACGCTGTCTTTCTCAAGGCTGTTTGCCACTTGGTTTAGAAAATCCAAAGTAAACATGTGTAAGCAAACCTGGAACCAAAAAATAAAACATCATATAAAACAGATAATTCAACATTCAGAATTACAAACTATATTCAACTGCAAATCATCACTCTGAAGAACAAATGAAGTCATGGTACATTCATATAATGATACACGATATTTAGGATAAATCACAGGTAGAGTCATTAATCTTAAATAATAAATACCATGCAACATATTGCATGCATAACGGTATACAATATAATAAATATGCATCTTTCTTTCTTTTTCTAATATCACACTAGTTAGAGTTCATACGAGACACGTGTGAAAATCCAATAATAAGAAACAATGGCAGCCAACAAGAAGTTATCATCTACAAGAAGCTGAACCTCAAAAACATCAAAGCAAAATCTTAATCCATAATCAGCACTATACTACAGTCTAAAGCAAGCAATACCACATTAAAGTATGAGGCAAAAGACTATACATTACTCCAACAAAAACGAAGACGTCCAGTCGATTGATTGATTGCAGAAGCCAATGACGAATCTAATTCACTGTACTCGACCACAGTGAGAGGTCCACCTTTACCTCTCCTTACAAATACACCAACCTTTTCTTGTGGGTATGCCTGAAACCAAACTCAGAAAAAGATGTATAAATATTTTAGAATCTCATGTTCTAAACAATAGTAGTTTACCTCTAAAAGGTTATACAAATAACAACACAATGTAGCATCAATTACCACAGTTAAGATTAACATAACTCAACAGAGCCTATCTAATTCATGTCCAGTTCAGACAGCATTCATTTGCTTTCCATAGTATTTTTCAGAAAAAAATAAGAATTTTTGTGGTATAATTTGTGTTGTTATTCCTTCACTATTATTATTGATAAAACAAGATAGAAGGTGCTAAGCCAGATCATTTCCAACCTACTGTCTGTTCTATAGTCCAATTTTCTGCATTTGATAATATTTACAAGGTCACATGGGCTTAGGTGAGATCCTAATAAAATAGTTCATCCAGCTTAAGAAAATCCAAATCGCACAAAGATAGACAGAATGCGTTTATATATGAAAGGGCAAAGAAATAAACTGTAATTAAATAAGGTGCACACAAATAAGAATTCTCCAAGAATCTACAACTAATGGATTTAGATAGGAAGCAATGTAAAAGAAACCAATGATAGGATAGGCAGGGAACTACATCCGTCCACGAAACTAAAGTTGTCGATCCGGAGAGTCTGGGGATCAATGATGGTAATATATAAAGAATATAGTGAGCACTAAAAGCAAGTGAAGCCACTATAAGGAAGTTCATTGAACAAAATATTGCAGCAAGACTAAGAACCAATAACTATGCTAATTTCTATTATGAATATAAATATCATTAAGTTAAAATTTATTGGATTTTTTCACTTAAGTGTGAAAGAAAGAAATGCTGGATATTAACACATTAATGCACACATATTTAAAAATACTTGACGAGCAATCCTAAATGCAGCCAATCGTACAGGATCAGAAAGCAAAAGGAGAAATCAATATAAGGAACTTCGAATATTTATTCATGTCCGTGATTCACTTTGGCTCTTCATTGACAATTCTATATAAGACGAATCATTGATCTCTCTATATTTCTGAATTAAGGAGGATAATGAAGCAACAGAAGTTAAATTGAAATTCAAAGCAACAGCCTTCTCAAATTCAAGATTAATAGACACAGGCAACAGGTGTAACTGAAGTTCCATACAAACCAAGGTATAGAATACAACCTTTCGAACAACTTTTGCAGCAGCAGCTGCACCTTTATCAATGAAATATCCCAAGAAAGTTGGATCAGCCACACGAACCTGCTTTCAAGAACCTAATCACTATATCTTTAAATAAAAAATTATCTAAAAGTAATCAATCAATATAAAGACAAGTGAAAAAAAGACTAACCAGTGCATTGTCCACTCCATAACAATCCACATATTTAATCCCTCTCATGGCCATATCTTCTAGTAACTTCGAATATTTCAGAGCTGATCATCAAATAACAAATCCAACTAAAACAATGAATAGCCAAACACTAAGACAAAGACCGGATGTTTCATCTCTTTCAGTAATATTCCTTGACATGTAGCAAAATTCAAAAGGTACCTGAATATACTCCTCCATTTCCATCTGGAGACTTGGCAACCTAACTTAAACAAACCAAACTCAGATAACCACCAGATTCCAGGAATATGAAATTTATAAGTAAAAAAGGTAAAGACAGAAACAAAGGAAATAAAAGACCAGATCTCCGTAATGACAGTTGCAAGAAGAATACTACAAAAATGACTTAGCAGAAAGGATTTGTCTCAAACTTGACCTAGGAATTAGAAAACATTTGGTAGTCCCAGACTTGATAACATAGGATGTAGTTGTGGTTTCAATACTAAGTATATAATTTGAATTGCTTCAATTTTTAGTCAAGTTTGAATCTATCAAGATATCAAGAATCCAAAACTGAATCAATGATTAGGAACTGAGGCAACTTCTAGTCAATATAAAAGCTTTGTTATTTAGAATCATCGTCCACAATGTATCAACAATGCCTCAGGTATATGGAAAGTGTCATTAGCTTTGGGAAGATCAGTAGTTGACAAAACAAAGGAACAGATTCAGGATTTTAAGGACTTAATTCAGGATATTTAAAAAATAATAGTAATAATAATTTTTTTCTTAAAAAAACATACTTTGTAAGGAGTCTCCATAACAAATCTGCCATCTTTTGAAACACAAGGTATGGTGCCCTGCTGGAAGAAGGTGACCTACATCACAAAAATGTCATTCAAAGTAAGTTAAAAAAAAAAAGGGAATGTAAAGCATTGTAAAAGAAATATAAGTAGAAAGGAAAATATAAAATGTGTATTACTTGGTCTGCTTCAAGACCAAAGTACTTGTGACTTTCAAAAAATTTGCGTGTTGTATCATCAGTAAATGGGCTGGTCATTATGTACCAATGTATAGACTCTGAACCACCAGAACCTGTACCTGGAGAGGATGAAAAATTAGGATAGTGAGTCAAATAAAAGTATAAACACACGGACTTTAGAAAATAATAAAACACCTTACCCTCACTGGTAGCTTGAGCAGCTAGTCGTTGGACACACAAAATTCTCTCAGCTTGAAGTTGAAAAAGAGACTTCCCAGATGGAAGTCCAATATCTAAAATAAAAGTGCATAAAAGATGTAAATAAGTGAACACGTTCTTGGGAAGTAATACATATTAATATCAAATCACTAAAATTTATAAAACGTAACTACTAAGGCTACAGTTAAAACATGTTTAGAGGAATTGGTCAGGGAAGTATATCAGGATTAAGAAAAAGTGAGAAAAACAAAAAATTATTTGATTGAAAAGAGGAATTTAGTAATAATCTGATCTTGTTCCTTAATTCAAAGAAATCTTTCAGGTTTTAAAAAAAAAAGGAAGGGTAAATATTATAGGATTCTTGAGGACAACTGCATTATATGCTTTTGTCAGGGAAATATTATTTTTTATATGATTGTCAAAAAAATATTTTAACTAACCAAGAAACGAAAAATTCCAACTTTATAATAACCACCTCTGATGGATGCTTCAGAAAACAGTTCCACTCGAAAGTCAATTGATTAATAACATATTCTCAAATTCTAATTCTTTGCTTCTGTGCTTATGTAAACCATAAATAAACTCTTCTCCTTTATTTTCAATTAATATTTTTTAATTCTAAGCACAATTTGAGTCATGTCTTTAACCTTCTAAAGACAATTTCTATTCTGTATAAACTTATGATCTTCAATTAAATCCAATGATTTAATCCTAAACCAAACCCCACTCTGCCAACAAACAAAAGTAAACTTTAATCGATCATAACCGACAATTGAGAGCCAAAAGGAAATGGTAATGATTTGAACAATCTGAAAGCAGTTCAGCCATGAAGGACAAATAGAAACAAAAGAGAAAAACAAAATTAAGACCTATGATTGTAGCAAAATAAAATTTGTTTTAAGGAACTACAATCAGTTGGAATAAGACTCTAACTGAAGTCAACTACTCAATTTGTATGACGAATTATACTACAATTTTTAAGTTTCACTAAGAAAAATAGCACAGAACAAGTAAAAGGATAATTAACCATCTCAACTTCCACAGTCAGCTTTTCCTAAGCATTGTCAATTCAACAAACTCAAAAGAAACTTGAATTGTGTAATGTTTCCAAAATTAAGTGATGGAACAATTACTCACTAAAACATCCCTTCGGATCTGAACTTCCTAGTCGAGTTCCCTGCATGTAATTTTCCAGAATGAAACGAGAATCAGTTAAACATGCTTAAAAATGGTGCAAAAGATGTTTACCGGTCAAAAGTGCAAAAGAAAATAGTCACAAGCAACCAATTTTTATGGGGGCAGAACAATATATTTCCTCACATGCCTGATAAGATATGGAAGATTAAATTCATCTCTTCTCACTACACTATTATTCTATTGAAAATTATATACACATGCAAAACTTCAAACCAGGGAGAGTCATCTATTTATGCCTCGAAATTAGAAGAGTTATAATTTCAATTGATTAGTAAATATACAAGTTAGAACAAATAAAATATTTTTAGCTGTCTATAAACATCAGACATCAATATTAACTCTTACACAATAATTCTTTTTCTGCAGTGCATATTTAATACACATTTTCCACAATAAATGAAAGATGAATCATGTACAAGTATGCCATAAAATAAACCCTCAAAAAATTTCTATCCTTATCACAAACCTTTTCCTCAACATATCAAATGTATACAGGGTTTAATATAATGGCAACTTATTGGTGAGCCCACACAAAAATAAGTAAATCAAAGACACCCCGAGGGAAGGAAAAAGTTCTAGAAGATAAATAAATAGAAGAATAAAAGAAAATTGGTTTGGAATCTGTAAATTGAGTTAATGAGGCGAATTCAAAATTAACCCACAAACTAGCAAACTGATTGCTCAGATTCTCACAACCATCATGCACAATCTGTATGCTTGCATGGAAAGTTATTGTACAGGTTCTAACTAGAGGACTATTGGGAAAAAACAAATGGCTGGCAGCTTACCACCAGAAACTATTGTTCACTTTACTTAAACAGTTCCAACCAACATTAAAGATCAGTTATCTCCATGTATGTATGGATGTTCTTGCTCTAAAGATACGTTAACACTATCATTGTTCTCACACCCCTTTGGCACTAGTTCTTGCTCAGTGGATGTATATCCTTGATGAGGGCCTTAAACCAACTCCCCAAATATCCATAATTTACAGCCATACAAAAATTGAGTTTTGCACTAACAGTAACAATTATTTTTAGAATCATACTTCAAGTTTTTCACTGAATATAGATTTAACTAGATTGTGATAGGATGAATTAGATATTTGATGATGTTGGGGGCCTAATCTGAAATTCCCTGGTCTGAATGAAAATAGTTCCTAAAAGTGGAAATACTCACACGCATAAAAAAATAAAAAATGAATATACACTTACATATATGATTTGCAGTGTTATAAGTCCAAACAATTCAAGGCCAGTGTTTTACAATAATACTAGTTTCGAGAGTTACAGAATAGCAGGTCCAGCAGAAAAAGCTTCTGCTTTTTCTTAATGACTTATATGAATGAAAAAGTGTAAGTAATCCTTAAAGCATCTTTTTAGTAAATGATCATTATTATAAAGCATATTAGGGTCCCTACTTTCAAATTTAGATGAAGATAACCATCACTAAATGTCATCAGTGAACATCAAACGCAACATTATGGAAACCTCCAAGAGAGAGAAAGAGAAATAATTGATGCAACTACCCACCCAATGTCCCCAAAAATGATTATTATAGCAAGTAGTCATTGCCCCATCTAACAACACTTTATGCTCTCTGCTTTTACATTATAAAGTAAAAATATACTTGCACTATCCCCAAATTTGTCTTGAGTGGTGCTCATCATCCCCACAAAAAGCAACATTATACCAAAATTATGGTTAAAGAGAGGAAGCAATAAAAGATCATTCATAAAACCTCGCCTTTTTAAACAATAAATAATTAATTTTCAAAACTAAATTATATACTCAACTAAAGAGCAAAAGAAATCAACACCGGACTAAAAACCCACATCAAGCATATACAAAGACAGTGATCATGATGATGATGGTATATACCTGACCACCAGATAGAAGCAAAACAGCCAGCTTCCCTTTAGATATAGCCTTCAGGCCCATATTCCACCACCTCTCTCTCTCCTCCATCGTCCTCTCCTCCACCGATGACACGTTTTGCTCTGGCACCGGCTCGATCGCCGCCACCGGAAGCGCTGATAAAGTTCAAACAAATTTCTCTCATTTCGCTTCGAAAATCTACCTCTTTCTCTCAAACTTAAATTAAATCAGATCAATAGAGACATAAAAAAAAAAAACCAACCTTGAGATCGAAACGAACATCGAACGATCCGATCTATTCTCGGAAGATCTAAATTCTGGATTTATAAAAATCAAAACAATAACAACAACAATTAAACAACGTCAATTATACGATATAATCACATTTTAATGGACATTCTAAATCCATTAAAATGTCTCGCAATGTCACTTGCTAACATTCAATTTCGCCGACAAAAAATTTTAAAAAATAAAAAACGAAAATCAGACGGAAACGAGAGGGAAAATTGAAGAGAGCAAAGCATGAAAAGACCTCAATGTCCTTGACGAGAAAGTCGCGTTCCTCGGGAGAGAGCTCGTCCCAGAGGGCAAAAGCGTCCTCCTGACCGTAATCCTTGAGCCGCTCAAGCAACGCCTGAGGCGGAAGAGGCGGCGGCGACACCGCAGCCGACGTGGCGGTGCTATCCATATCAACAACCATCGTCGGTTCCCTCATGATATAATTAAATTAACTTTCTCTCTCTAGATCTCTCCTTTCTCTCTCTCTCTCAAGTTCTCTGTTTCTGTGAAATTTATGTAAAAATATTTGATTAGATTGGTTGGGTTTAGAGAGAGAGGGAAACAGTAGCGAGGAAGACAAGAATGAATTATCAGTTGGTGAACAATTAACTGTATTTTTTTTTCTTCTACACAGATGTGTCGATAGTGTGTGAAAATCATTTCTGTTTTTTCTTTCCCGAATTGTCAAATACCACCCTCACATTTTACAAAATTAATATCTTTATTCAAATTTCTGGATAAACGATTAAATACTTCCTAAGAAAATAAAAATTTACATCACAAGGACTACAAAATTACCCACGGGGATCGGACATACGAGGGGGGATAGGTTTCAATTTTGTAGGTATAGAGATACATAATAAAATCTACAATGGGTATGGGGTGGGGACAGGTTTTATACTCCCCGCCTCGAACCCATTCCACTTAAAATATACTTTTTAAAAATTTTATTATTTTTTTTTTTTTCCTTTAAAAAATTAGTTAAAGATAAGCCTACATAGTTTCAAACAAAAAGTAAAACAGAATAATGTTATAAAAAATAATAATAAAATAAATAAATAAAAAATAAATAAAACCTAATCGTTAGCCATAACTCTAATCCTCAAACAAGGCATCATTTCAATGATTTTAAACTTATCATACACACACATACAAAAAAAATAATAATAATAATCAAATCAAAATTCGTTAATATATAGTGAGTCAATCATAAAAGATCCTTTATTTTAATTTCGGTAAGGACCTTGATAAAATCATATTGATTTTTATGAATTTTGATCTGAATTTCTTTTATGAATGATAAGTTCAATGAAATATACATATGCATAAAATTTGAAAATTTTTCAAGCACTAAAACTATTTATCATGATTTTGTTAAATATGAAGGCATCGGAAAAATGAGCAAAATATAGAAAAAATCGAGAAAAATAGTTTTAGTGCTAGAAAAATTCTCAAATTTTATTCATAGGTAGATTTCAATGAACTTATCATCCACACAAAAATTCAGAATTTTTTTTTTTTTATAAAAGTCGATGTGATTTCATCAAGGTCTTTACCGGAATTAAAATAAAATATCCCTTATAAGATACTCACTCATTCATATATATATATATATATATATATATATATATATATATATACAGTCTTTCTATTATCAGTTCGAACTAACAAAAGTTATATCAGTTCCTTGTATGTGGGCCACTGGATTTAAATACTTTGACTGACAAGTGTATACAGCCAAGTCAAAGTATTTAAATCCAGTAGCCCACATACAAAGGACTGATATAACTTTTGTCAGTTCGAACTGATAATAGAATTTCTGTATATATATATATATATAAACAATAGAGAGCACTTGTCTTATAACTAATACTTACCTATTGTAGCAAGACCAAATGTTTATTATGTAATGTTTCAAGTTGTACTACTTGAAAATACACAAAGTGTGTCTAATACACCCTAGATATGGGGTAAATGGGTTGTTAATCAATTAATTACCAATTTTTTCGATTAGTCAATATTAGTCACAAATCACCTAAGCAAATTAAAACAAAGTAATCAATCAAAGTAAATAAAGTGCAAAAAGATAAATGACACTTTGATTTAATTTATGTGAGAAAACCCCAACATGGTAAAAACTCACGGGTTATTCATCTAGCCACACCAGTCCTCAAATCCACTATATGTAATGATGCTTACAACCTAGGTTGACCTCTAGTCACACCATTCTCGGAACATAACACACCACTACTACCTGTAGGCCTTTTATAACGATTCCAGACCTTGCTTGTGCACTACACTCCCGTAGTCACAAGTCTTGACACTCAATGAAGAGATAAACAACCTAAGTGAATATATGACAATATTCTAATTTGCAAATAATGCTAGGCAACACTCAATGCTTATCTAGAGATTTATGATGATAATTAAACAATCATAGATATCAATATGTCTATATGGATTTTCATAAAAACTTAACTAGATAAAGATATGCAAATCTAAAACCTAGTCATCAACCAAATCCCAATCATCACATGTTATCACAAGATATAATAAAAACAACAAATTTGCAATCAAGAAATGCAATCAATGAGATATCTTGGTAGATAGGACACTAGATGATGAGAGTGAAGAATCTAACTTAACAAGTCAAGATGCTATAAAGACCTATGCCTAATTAAAGCTTGATGATGCTTGAATACATGATGGTTTGGGATTTGAAGAGTTAAAAACCCAATCTTGGAACCTATCTCTCTCTAAAGCAACTCACTTTCTCTTCATAGGGTTATAATTTCGAGGGTTCAACTTCAAAGAAGAGAAAGAGGGGTTTATATAGGATTCCCATCAAAACTACACCGTTTTGAAAAGTAGTAAAACTTATGGGCTCTATGCATTGTACGAACAACGCATGACCAACGCTTGTATAGGGCGGGTTTACTGGAAAGAAGAATGCATGCAATGCTATGCGTTGTTCGTATAGCGCAATACTAGCATACGAACATCGGAAGATGTGCACTATTCGAACCACGCTTGTCACTCCAAAAGGCTTCCAGCAACTCAAAAACAACATGGCAAAGGCCTTGTGAGCTAGGACCAATCCAAGAAAGGAAAGAGACTTCTCTAAGGGTCAAACATCGCGCTAAGATCAAGCATAACATCGTGCAAGCGCGGACGTTTCCGAACACACTTCAGGAAACGAATTACACAACACACAATCACACTTAAATCTAACAATAAGGTGCAAGTGTGCGATGTGTAATGGATGCACACATATAAACAATTAGAACACAAATGCAAGATGAACAAAACATGCATGAATTGTGTGTGTGTGTGTGTGTGTGTGTGTGTGTGTTTGTATGTGTGTGTGTGTGTACAACTAGATCTCTTCCAAGAGTATGGACAAGTGTTATACCTTTGAAATGCTCTTAAGCCTAAGGTTTAGGGAATGCCATTGAAGCTTGATCACGAACAATCATCACAAATAAAAAAAAAGGTATCGGTCAACAAATGTTTTTCTACATTACATAGAGATACCTAAAGTTTAGATCGTCAAGTTTTCAATCTCTTGTAGAATAAACAAACCCTACAAAACATAGCAACTACACTTTCCAAGACAAGTGTATGTGAGTTGATCAAAAGATGAAAGCTCATATATAAAAGCATTTGCATTAAAGTAAAGCAATATGAAATAGTAAAATGCAATGCTCACCCTAAATGAGTTACTCCCCCTAAAAGCATAATTCTCCCACAACAAACAATCATAGCAAAAACTACCTTATCTTTCATAAATACTACTCCTTTTTTTCTCATGAGATAGGCAAATGAGTATCCTCAATCGGGTTGCTTTAGCAAAGAGAGTTATTAGCACAAAAGATATTTGCAAAACCATATACATGAACTTTATGCAACTTAAATAATTAAGAGAGATTCAAGGATATTTATTTTAAGAAGAATGTGTGAAGTTGTTGCTTTGTATGCAAGACATATAACATCAAGGTTCAAGCAATAATATTTCGCAAAGCAAAGATCAAAAGGGTTTCAAAAGAATTCAAACCAATTTGTACCATTTTTTCATACGTAAGCAAGATATAGTTTCTAAAAATTATTGCAAGAAAAGAGCAACTATATCAATCCTTAAAGGCAAACCAAGACATGGATATATAAAATCCGATTAGATTTTTCTGGATGAGACATCCGTATGATAATAGCCTTGTTTACACATTTAAGAAGAGAGACTAGACTGCATTGGATGTAACATCCTCATTGATTGAATGGATACAAGATCTTTATTGATTGTAGTCTTGTCATTTGCTTTCACACACATTTTTATTCAAAGTTGAGCAATCAAAAATATCATGCATATCAATTCAAGCATGTCATAAATTAAATCCTCATGCCATAGAGATAAATTATAGGTCATTCAAGTGTACTTCCCAAATAATTATCCTAGTCCATAAATGCATTATTGAACATAAAAGTGACATGGATTACAAACAAAGCAACAATGCACACTTATTATATAAAATACCATATAAGCAAGTTTCTCAATCAATTAATGAAGAAGCATAAAGTTGATCAAATTTTTGCACATTTCAATTCATGCAAGTTCGCTCTCTTTGCTTGAACTCCCCTCACGGGATCAATCCATCTAAGTTAATGTAAGGCATGATCCCCTATAGACCTACCAAGTCCATTAGACCTAGTTGTATCTATGGGCGACATGTTAGCACAATAGCAAGCAGGTTTATCTTTTCTAATCCACCTAGGTGACATATTTTCATTCCTAATGGTCATATTCAACATATTACTTGATTTCCTAGGATCATTGACTCTAGATTTCCTGGGCACATGTATAGTGGCTCTTCTAAGTCTATTTCTTTCCATCATGCTCTCAACCTTACATTTCCTAATGTACCTAGGGCAATTTGGCCTAATATGTCCATCAACACCATAAAAATGACAAGTAGGTATAAAGTGAGGAGTCATACCATATCCTAGTGAGGTCATGGGAGACTTGTCATACATTCGATGTAGCCTTTGGTGTTGAACTAGTTCTCTCCTTCTTTGTTGTTGAACCAAGTTGGGATGCTTTCTTGGTTGAACCGAGTTGGCTTGCTTTCTTGGCTGGTTAAACCTTGTTTAGGGAAAGCTTGGGTGTGGAGCTCTTAGTTATTGAGGTTGAACTTCACTCTTTGTTGGCATCTTCACTTGGCCACTCTTAGATGACTATCTAAGTTCAATCTTCCTCCTAGGATGTTGTAGAGGTGAAGCTTCCTTGATGCCATTTCCTTTGACAAACACCGTTTTGTCTGAAGAGGGGTTTCCTTATCATCAACATATCCAAGACCCCTCTTGTCACTTGACTTCTTTCCATGCCCTAATATTTTGTCAAGCTTTTCGGTGATGGAGGTCATTATGGCAAGTAACTCCTTAGCTTCCTCAAGCCCTTTCTTCATCATGTCTTCACTCTCTTTGACTCTCCTCACTTCATCATTCAAGTGAGTTACTTCGGTTGTAAGCTTGAGATTCTCTTCCTTTAATTTTTGAATCTCCCTTTTCTTCTTCAACCTAGAGTCTTCAAAGTACTTAATGAAGTCTTCAAGGTCCATATCTTCACCAATTCCTTTGTTAGAGTGACATAAAGAACTCTCATCATTTGAGTCATTTTCTATTTATTTATCCTCTTCTTTAACACTTGAAGATGAGGTACTCTCATCACTTTACCTATCATCAACCGAGTCAACTTCCTCATCAAGACCTTTGCCTTAGTCATTTGTTGTTACACCAACAACTTCCTATGAATAGCTACATCAATCACACTTCTAGCTACTTCTTCATCCATTCCTTCTTCAAGGTCATAATTCAAGGCATTTTTTCCTTCTTCTTCAACTTCCACATAAAAGGCCCCAAAGGCTGTGAAGTTAAGTGCAAGGTCTTCATCATCCGAAGAGTCTTCTTCAATCTCACTGTCACTCCATGAGGCGGCCATCGCTTTTCCTTTTCTCTTGTCCTTCAAGTTACCATAATTCATGGAGATGTGCCTAAATCCTCTATATTTAAAGCATTGAATGCCTTTTCTTAAAGTTTTCTCTTGGTTTGGCTCGCCTTTCTTGAACATGGTCTTCTTCTTGAAGTCACTCCCCTTAGAGATATAGCTATTCTTCTGTAGATTCATAAATTTCTTGAATCTCTTCACCATTAGGGCATTTTCTTCATCCGAGTTAACATCCTCTTTATCATGCTTGGAGGTCTTCAAGGCAATCCCTTTTTGCTTCTTAGGAGGTAAAGATGTAGGAACTTTTCTAGACTCATAGGCAAGAAGCCTTCCAATTACTTCATTCGGCTTCATCTTCTTATAGTCACTATTTTTCTCAAGTGCTGTCACCTTAGATTCGAATTGATCGGGAAGAGACCACATAATTTTTTTTTTGATCCTCCTTGTTAGGATTTTGAGTTGTGTTGGCACTATTCTATATCAAAACGGCATTTCTTTTGTATTGATTAGTTGAAATTCCCTTAAGTAATAGTGTAAAATATACCTAGAGGTGGGGTGAATTGGTATATGCCCAAATCTCTTCCAATATTAAAAATAATGCGGAATATAACAAAGAAAATGCACACTTGATTAGATTTAACAAATGAATTGATTTCACTAATGCAAGAGTAAATCAATATACAAGATATGCAATCAATGTAAGATATGGAAGATAAAGAAAAGTAAAGCAAAAGTTGACACAAGGATTTTTACATGGTAAAACCTTAAAGAGGAAACATCCATGGTTGATACCACAACCACCAACAAAGCAATCCACTATATGAAAAGGACTTACACACTCAAGCTATCAACACATGATATCCACTCAAGCTATCACCTCCTAGTCTACCCAATGGTTAGTGAACTACCAAGCCTACTTCCTATCCAAGATGTGTCCTACACCTCAAGAAAGCAACTTCCTATCCAAGACGCTCACGTCTCTAGGAAGATTTCTTGCTTGTTTATCCAAATCCTCCCGACCCTAGATAAGTCTCATTGCTTAACTATCCGAGTCCTCCCGACTCTAATCAAGACTTATTTGCTCTATCCACAAAGCTTCACTCACTTTGCTAGAGACTTCAACTTTATACAAGGCAATGATCTAAGTGATGCAAATGATGCAAACGTAATCAAATAAAGCTAGATGATCAATCAAGCTAAATGTACATGCTTGGTGATAAACTAGAATTATGCTTTCAACACACAATCACAAATCTATCTAGAAATCAAAGCATGTGAATCAATAAGAACAAGATATGAATATTCAATATATCACACAAAAAAATCTTAGTTCTTAGATGATGAAATTAAACCTAGAAAATTTCATTAGGCACAACATATATGATATTTCTAGAATCAATTTCAAGATAGGTCAAGTTTAGCAATATATGTTCAATTGAAATCAAATGGCTAAAACTCAAACAAACACTCAATCATAAAACCCTAGCATATGTACTAGCATTCTTCTCAACACATTTCATCAATCAAATAAAAAGAATAAAAGAGATGATTAAAAGAAATTGAAAGAAGAACAAGTAACACATACAAAGTTGAACCACCTACTGAAATCAGACCATTGGGAAAAATGACGAAGTCAACTACCTTTGGAAATAACTGGAGTTTGTAGATCTCGTCGAGACCAATATTTTTGGCTTTTAGATCACTCGATTTCGAGTTCGTATGAAAACGTTATGATCGAAATAAGAACACTAAAATCATGAAGATTTCTGCAGAATTTTCTTTTCAAAATTTTCTTCAAAATTATGTTTGGAGGGAAGGAAAATCATATTTGAATGATTCAATGAGGGAACAAAAACGACCCAATCGGAGGCAGCCATATCACCCAACCCCATGTGGGGCGCGTGGGCCACACGGGATCAGAGGGGTGCTCTTGTCGTGGGTCCCACAGCCTCCACACGTGGTGGCCAATGCATGGCCTTTGGCCATGCAAACCTCTCGGGCGCTCCTCTCACGTTCTTCAGCCGTATTCAGGCATCCGAACTCCGATTTTGAATCTGTTTTTGGATTACGAATCGTGACTCCCTGATGCATAACAAAGACTATAAAACGTTGATAAATGGTTGAGAAATCATCTCAAAAAATGATGACGAAGTCAACTCAACGAATGCGAATGCAAAGTAGCGTAGCTACATCGTTTGGACTCGAAACCTTATGAATGAGTAACCAAAATGACCGAGACTCAATAAGGAATCAAATAAGAACATGTTCAAGTCCAAAATACAAGAAACACAAACAAATAAATACAATTTCACACAAGTATGCTATATTTACGCGATAGTCATAAAACATGCAATTCTACAATGTTTGTCTATAAGAAACCAATGCATGTGCATACTTAAAAGTGTGTGAATCTGTTATACCAAATGTTTGCACCAAGATGTAGGGACACACATGTATAAATTGTGTGTGTGTGTGCGCTAACGCCTTACAAGAGGATAGAAATCTAAGTATACCTTTGACGCTTTCACCTTTTGAAGACGATATTTGCACTAGACGTTGCTCTCTTCTTTGAAGCTTCTTTTCTTCCAAGACTACACTAAGCAATAACTATTACAAATTGTTAACCGAGAAAATAGGCAATTAATTTAAGGAAGAGCTTTTCCATTTAATGGACCTCACCACTCCCTAGCACCCACCGCGAAAGAATCCCCGGTCACTCTAAAGCACCTATTGAGAAGAAAGACCCGGTCCGCCATGTACCGTGCCTCCTCCAGGACACACCGGGTCTAAGCGCGGTCCAACTAAGAATTGGGCTGTCCCCCCTAGAATGTCTATTGGGAAAGGGGACCTGGTCCACCAAGGACCCCGCCTCCAAGCCGTGGTCCACCAAAGACCTGGCTCCCCTTGAACGCCTAAAAAGAATAACTACATGTTACAGTAGAGGACCCATTCCAACGGCCAGCAACCCAGCGTGAATCATCCTAAATAGTGTCTACCCGGTCCCTCATAACGCACTCATACAACTTGAACGACCCACTCTAGAAGAACTCCTTGGAACTCTCTAGCGACCCTTGCTCCGGAAGGGCTGACGCTAGCCCTCACCCTAGCTCACATGGGATAGAGAAGGGACTGGGAGCACCTGTAAAGCCATAGCACCAGCCCATTAATGAGAAACAGCAAGCACAAATGGGGGAAGACAAGCAGCCTACGGTCGAGATCATCCACTGGCCACGTTGCATCAACGGTGGAACCACACTCCATCTCAGCCCTAGTTGGAAGTCAACTATCTCATACATGAAAGGGGATACTCTATTTCTCTAGTAAAATACTTGTAGAAACGCAGCAAGCATGAAGAAGGAAATGGTGGAAGAAGGTGCCTGACAGTGTGCAGCGGAACAGACGCTGACACTGTCCCCCCTCCAGGCCAGATTTTGACAACGACTTCCCTCTGCTACAACGACCCATCCAGCCAATCAAAACCCCTGAAAGCACTAACTGTTCGCTATATCAGCCCTAAAGAAACACTTGCATGGACCTAAGGCCTAGGTGGAACGATCAAGACCCTCTAAGGCGTGTGGCTACCACGGCCCCGCTCAAAAGTAGGGGCTCGGATGATGCCCACTAATTACGCCTTAGGGACTAGGGCCCCCACCTACCAAAACCCGGGCCCTCGCCAAGGAGGAGCCCCGGTGGCACAATCCTAATCCTTGATTTTTTGTTACCACAATCATAGGTAGGAGGGAACGGTGGGGATGGGATCAAGGATTCCCGCCTAAACGGACCACCCATACCTACCCCTCTACCAGAGCCACTATAAATACCCCTACGTTCTAAGAATAAGAGGTTGGACTCTGAAAACCGAGACATCTACTTGGCTACTACCCCGCCTAACCCAAGCTCATATGTGTGATCTACTTGGCTACTACCTCGCCTAAACAAAGCTCTTATGTGTGTCCTACTTGGCTACTACCCCGCCTAACCCAAGCTCATATGTGTAATCTACTTGGCTACTACCTCGCCTAAACAAAGCTCATATGTGTGTCCTACTTGGCTACTACCCCGCCTGACCTAAGCTCATATGCGTGACCTACGTGGCTACTACCTCGCTTAGTTAAAACTCTCATAAGTTTACCCCTCATTTAGCTAGTGTACCTTACGTTTGTTCTATTTTCTTTCATTGTAATAACCAGTCATAGCACATGAAATGGCCCATAATGTACTCCATCGTTAAAGAATAAAAAGATTATTCCTCAGTTGTAGTAAAGTTGCACTTGTCACGCCCCTATATACACAATCTCAACCTCATCCCCGCTTACAGGATCGGTCCTACTACATTGAACTGGTCTTTGGCAACCGAACCAAGGGCCTCCCTCGGTACCTACCCCGGGAAGAGAGGAGCCATCCCCTACCCGGTCCAGACCAGCTGTGGCGCACCCGTACACCATGGTCCAGGTTGTCCCGGGAAACTCCTAACGGATTTTTTAGGATTACACAAATATAGAGCGTTTTGCAATGGAATCAAGCCAATACAAATCATGAACCTTACATTAGTTGTCTAGGATTCACAGTTTAACAAGCTTCAAGGAAATTGGGAAACATATCAAGCAAAATGAAGCCTTCAAGAGGAGAAAGCAACAAAGGTATATTTAGACTCCATTCCTCTTGCAATGCGTTTAGGCACACACACACATGGCATTCATTTGTGTCCCTGTATAGTTATACACCATTAGTATAACACATTCACACACTTATTGAAGTATGCACATGTATTAGATTTAATTTGATAAACATTGTGAAATTGCATGTTCTATGACTATCTCTAGGAAATAGCATACTTGTGTGGCTTTGTGTTTATTTATTTTTGTTTTATTGTTTTTGGACTTGAACATGAACTCATATGATTCCTTATTGAGTCTTGGTCATTTCGGTTACTCTTTCATTAGGTTTCGAGTCCAAAATAGGAAGCTATGCTACTTTACGTTCTCATACGATGTGTTGTCTTTGTCGTCCTGTATTGAGTCGAATTCTCAACCTTTTGTCAAAGTTTCATAGTCTTCCTTGTGCGTGAGGGAGTCATGGTTCGTAATCCAAAGACGGATTTGAATTCGGAGTTTGGAAGCCTGAATAGGGCTGAAGAATGCTAGAGAAGCGCAAGGGAGGCAAGAATGGCCAAAGGCCATTTGGGATGCTTCCCGTGAGGAGCACGTGAGGCTCATGGGCCAGCCACCCCTCTGCCCCGTAAGGCTCACGCGCCTCTCATGGGCAACAGATGTGACTAATCTTGATTGGCCATCGAATTCCCTCTCTCTTTAATTATATATTCTCATTTTCCCTCTCATTTCATGGGTAGAAGAAAATTTGAAAAAGAGAAGTGCAAAATTTTCTCTCCAACTTTTCTAACTTCCAAACACCATAACTTTCTTATTCGGACTCCGAATTGAGTTATTAAAGTTGGAAAATCTTCGTAATCAAGTCCTCTACCTTCGTCTAAATAGTTTGCAGCTGTTTGATCATGTTTTGTGGTGGTTTCATCATCAAAACCGAACCAGCTCAGGATTCTAAGGTATTGAACTAATCTTTGAGGTTTCATCTTTTTAAACCTTCAATACCTTGGGTTTTCTTCTTCTATATTTATGTGTATGTATGATGAATGCTATTGAGAAGGATAGCTTTAAATCAAAGCTAATCAAGTCTAATTAGAGACAAATGTAAACTAGTTTTCTATGATTCTAGCTATTCACTTGTTTGAGTGTTGTATTGTGATTAGTTTGATATCTAGGGTTATTTAGTGCTAGCAAAATGGGCTAGGCCCTAGCGGGCTGGCCTGGCCTGGCCTGTTTCAATCGTGGGCTCGGGCCAACCCGGCAGGCTAACTTAATAGGCCAGGCCTAAGCCTGTTAAGCCGGCGTGCCGTGCTAGGCCCAGGTGGCGCGGCCCGCCAGGCCTGTGGGCCTAAATTTTTTTTATAAAAAAAATGAATTCTAGCGGGCCCTAATAGGCCGGCACGCGTGCCGGCCTATTAGGGCCCGCCAGAATTCAAAATTTCAATTTTTTTGTTTTTTAAAAAAAATTCAAAGCCAGTTAAGGCCTTAACGGGTCGGCCCGCCACAGGCCCGCCCTGACACAGGCCAACTGCCCAGGCCGGGCCCACCCTTCCCCCAAATAGGCCGGCCCGACACGGCTTGTCTCCCTAACAAGCCGAGCCGACCTGTTTTGACACCACTAGGGTTATTTGTGATTTGATTGACTCATTTTATGATTAATAACCTTAGCATGTGCTTGGATCCTTTAATTGAATAAATCTAGGATTAGCACATTTGATTTTGTATTTAGAGCTAACTAGGATTTAATTGATTATTAATTATATCTTTGCTCTAAATACTTGCTTAAATATTCATTGATCATATTTTGTGATTCTAGCATTTTTGTGTATGTTTCTAATATCTTGAATATGTGCTTCATGTATATGATTTATTCAAGTGTTAGCTTTGTGAATGAAACTAGGAATCACTTGTGTTATGTGTTTCACATGCTTTAGGTTTCAATTCATGTTTTTGTAACTAGACAATTTTTGAATTGTGTGCTCACATAACTAAGTATAGTTTCCATGGGATGTATTGATCATATATTTTATGTTGCATGTGTTTGCATCATTTCCATCACTTAGATAATTTGTCTTGCAAAAGGTGGAAGTCTCATATTAGAGTGAGTGGAGCTTCAACTTGAGCATTAAGTCTTGGCTATGAGTATGAGGCTCCGATAATCAAGCAAGGAAGTCTTAGTTAAGATAAATGGTCCGGATAACCAAGCAAAAAGTCTTAGCTAGGAGTGTGATGCTCCGGATGGTTGAGCTAGGGAAGCTTAACTAGGATCTTTGTGATCCGAATAGGTTTGCAAGAAATATTCCTAGAGATGTGAGTGAAGCATATTGGATAGGAAGTTGGTTTCTAGAGACATGAGTGAAATGTCTTGGATAAAAAGTAGGCAAAGTGATTCACTAGGCCCGAGGGTAGAACAGGAGTTGATAGCTTGGAGAGTGTATCATGGGATTGGTCATGTCTTTGAGTGTGTATCTTTTATTCGTCATAGTAGATTACGTTTTGCAGGTGGTTGTGGATTCAACACGTGGATGTTTCCTCTTCGGAGGTTTTACCACGTAAAAATCAATGTGTCAAATGTTTATATCTCTATCTCTATCTCTCTTGTAAGTTCCTTAAGTTTGATTGGTTTGTTTCGATGACAAACCACATGTGGGGCTTGATGTAAGGGTAGCTTAGGTATTTGATGGTTGGTGATTTGCACAACCAAAGTCCTCTCAAGACCTCAAGAGAAAAAGCACCAAACGTATATTTTAGTGCTTACTTGCTTTGAAGAGATCTAGTTGCACACACACACAACTCATGCATATCTCTAACACTTGTATGTTGTATGTTTTTATATGTGTGCATTCATGTTCTTGAATATCTCTTCATGCATGTTTAATTGATTGCATCTTGTTCATTGAAATGCCATAACATGTTTAGGCATTAGGATGTAAAGCCATGAAGTCTCTTCATGCATGTTTAATTGATTGCATCATGTTCATTGAAATGCTATGACATGTTTAGGCATTAGGATGCAAAGCCATGAATTCTATTCATGCATGTTTTAATTGAGTGCATCTTGTTCAATGAAAATGCCATGACATGTTAGGCATTAGGATGCATTCACTTCCCACACTTGCACTTCATGTTTGTTAGTTTTAAGTGTGGTGTAATTCGTTTCCCGAAATATGTTCGGAAACGTCCGCGCTTGCACGATGGTGTGCATATCTTAGCACAATAATTGATCATTTGAGAAGGTTTCATTCTTCTCTTCGATTAGTGTTAGTTATGGTGCGGTTGATTGAAGTAAGGTGTATAGTTTCAAAAGATTGGATTTCAATGATTTAAATGATTTTCAAAACTGACTTTTGTATGGTCTTGTGACCATAAATTTTTATACAAAGCTTCAAAATGAGTTTTGAAAATTTCTATACAAACTAGACACTCATACCTTTCCAACAGTATATTATTCAAAATATTTCATGACCATTTGGATTGGTTTTGAAATCTCTGAAGAGAGTACTAAAATAGGGCAACTTTGTTTTTATCCGAATCTGACCTTTGGTCACTCAATTGACCATAACTTTTTCTAAGCCATTGAAATGTCATTCTGTAAAAACAAGTAGAAAGTAGACATCCATACCTTTCCAACGATATATCATACGAAAGGTTTCAATGTCGTTTGGTCATATTTCGGAGCACTCAAATCTTTAGCTGCTACACTGACGCGTGTACCGCGAAAATGCCCATAATATTTCTAATTCTTCCAAAACGATATAGTTTCACTTGGGCACTATAAATACATATCTTTCTCATCATTTTGAGAGCAGAGCCACAAAATCAAACCTTAGAGAAAGAGAGGCTTCCCATATTCTTGAGAGAGAAAGAGAGGTTATAGTGAGAGAAAGCACCAAGATTGCTTTTTTAACTCTCCTAACTCATTTCCATGTGCATAAATCATCATCTAAGCATCATCTAGGATCATCTAGTATGTGCTAATGCATGGGTCTTCTTCAACACACATGTTATGGTAAGTTGAACACTATCTTCATTAAGTTTAGTGTTTTTATTTAGCAATTTATCTCATTTATAACTTGTATGCTTTTAGATTAATTTCTACTTACAAGATTGAGATTATGTGTTGATTGAGTTGTTTTGTGATAGCTAGATTTTCATGTTTATTTAACATCTAGCTAATTTATCTCATTAAAATGATTGAGATTGTTTGTGATAGCTATTGTATCTAGGATTGGTTATCCTTCACATAGCTATGCTTTATGCCATGTCATATAGCAAACTTTTATATCTAGGATTGATTTTATTGTCATCATTTAATCCTAGATAAGCATTTAGTGTAACCTAGAATTAATTGCATATTGGATATCATTGCATATTCACATAGGTGTTTATTGATCTCTTCATTGAGAAGTAAGTCTTGTGTGTCTAAGGTGGCTTAGTGCTCAAGCAATTGGTCAAGTGCCACTGTAAAAGGCTTGCGGGTAGATTAGGGGGTGCTCACGCCAAGAGTAGTGTATCAGAGGATATCACTAGGGACTGAACCAAGAGTGGCGAGTGGTAGTGTCCATAGCCTGAGGTTATCTTGGGTGAGAGTCCAAGAATCACTTGAGGGTGTAACCGTCTTTTCATATAGTGGATTTCGGTGACCTTGTGTGGCGCACATAATGTTAGGCTTATGCTCAATAGCAAGAGTGTAATATTGTTTTTGACAATCTTTTCATATTAATAAAGTGATTTCTATTTTAAACAAATCTTATAACATTTATAGATTGAATATTATAATTGTCAAAAGTAAATAATCATAAGGTCAAAAGACTATGAGAAAAGAAGAATTGTTCATACATCTGGATATGTATGAGGGAGACACAATTTTTTAGTTAGTCTTGAATAATGTTCACAACTTAAGGTAAAGGTTGGGCACCTTTATCTTGTTAAAGTTATGGATTCTTTTGCTAGCATTTGAGTGGGATCAAATGTGTTATGATGGGTCTAAATCATCAAAGTGGCTTTGAGTAAAAGAATCTAGTGCACTAGGTGCATTGAACTGGATCACAATGAAATACTTTATCTAGAACCGTCAGTAGATAAAAGTCTTTTCATTATGAGGACAATCGGAGAGTCTATCTTAATCCTGAGATAAATGATGGACTTATGGTTGCAAGTGTTATCATTTGAGTTATCAATGAGTACGATTATATAGCATAGTCTATCCTCGATAGTTTGGTGGTATTCATTTGTTAATCGATAGAGGACTTCATTTATAGATATGGACATCTTGCCTCCATTTCTACAATGAGAGTATAATATCATCATATGGATGTTTTAAGGTAATTGGATATTAAATCTCAACGTTGAGTTTTCGATAGTGTCTATTGAAAACATGGCTTCTGGACAAGTCAAAATATCCAAAGTTCAAAATGTGGTCATATGAGTAAATATGGTAACTTGGAGAGCTATAGGCGGTCTATGAGCTCTTAGCAATTACTGATATTATTCACGAGGATTCACCATCTCCAATAAGATTGTCTAGGGTATGAATGAGAAACATTTACTTGTTCTATCTTTATTTAAGAGTGCAATTTTAGTTCTTTAGTGGAATGAACTAAAATTAATAGATCGAACCTAAGTGAATCATTTGTTGATTGTGATTGGGTTATGTCTATTGAAGCTTAAATTAGATAGTCCGCCAAGATCCTCAATCCACACGGACTTGCATGGATCACTTGATATATTCTACCGGACTAATTTATGGGTCCATCTAGAATTGTATTAAGGCATGTGGACTTGTTTCTTTTAGTAAGAATGGGCCTAGTTCACATGTGGACCTTTTAATTAAAGGTCCAATGGATTTAATAAAATGAAAAATAATATTTGGGCCTATCTTTGTGTATGGTCGGCAAGGCTTGAAAAATAGCTTAATATATTATTTTATTTTATTATTTGATTAAATGGGAATTAATTAATTGATTGATTAATTATTTAATTAATAATCAAAATCTTTTTATGACTAGGAAATATGTTTCTTAGTTGTATACTATTGTGGTAGTATAATGAGAATAAAAGACTTTATTTGATAAGAAGATAAATAAAAGGATTTTATTTATCTAGTCAAATTAGGAAGTCTTTTGATATAGTCATAATTGAATAATACACTAAAGAGTTGGATTAGGGTTAGAATTCTAAGGTTGATAGATATTTTGGTGAAACACAAATCCCCTAATAATGAGGATTTCGGCCACCTTCTAGATTACCTATCATAGAATTCGGCAACCCTGAATATATTTAGTCAAGAGAATTCGGCATATATATAAAAATATTAAGTGCAGAATTTGGCTAAGATAATATATATAAGATAAAGTGCATTTTTTTGGCTAATATAATATATATAAGGAAAGTGCAGTATTTGTGCACACTTATATATTAATTGGGCAAAGAAGAATTCGGCGCATAATATATATTATATTGGGCAAGTGGATTCTGCGACCTATATATATATTTTTTGTGCAAAGAGAATTCAGCGGATTGAGAGTTATTTTCTTTTACTTGAGAAAAATAAAATCCAACTCTAGATAATAGAGAGAAAAGATTGTTCTTATTTCGATAGTGTACTAGTAACTTTTACATCAAAATGTTTTATGCACAGTTTCGAATAAGGTTCACGCAAGTTTCGATCTAACGATTGTGAATTCAAAAGTGACCGGAACATTCTATGTAATCTCTTGGAACTTATTGTGACTAACAAAAAAGAAAAAGTTTTTTGTTATTCATCCTCAGGTACACAATTCAAAGAGAAGGGAGACCACGCTCCTAGGTGATTCACGTTCGTGATTGGATTGGAAGATCTTGCGGATTACCATCGATGCAATGTCAATCGGATCACGCGACAAAGCTACGATATCTTTATTATATGTTAATTAATTAAAGGGTTAAGGTTTATATTTAAAAGGAAATTTTTTTGAAATATACTAAACCTCTTTTAGTCTTACTTCCGCTGCGTGCAATCTTTTTTCCCTACAGATAACAACCCGTGGTTTTTCCTTGTTGAAGGTTTCCATGTAAAAATCAAGTGTTCTTTAATTTCCACATTTTATATTTGATTTTGTTGTTTGGTGAATTGAGGTTATATTTGTAATATTGACTAATCCGAAAAATTTGGTAATAATAGATTAATAACCCATCACACCACCCCCCCACCCCCCCCCCCCCCCCCCCCCCCCCCCCCCCCCCCCCTTCCCTTTATAGGTTGTATTATTAGACACGCATGTATAATATTTGTTTCATCTCCATATTTGTATGTATGATCAATATATCTTGTTTAAGATCTTCATTTCCTCACATCCTTGTAAACAAGATTTTTGTAGAGAAAGAGATGCACACATTATTTGTTTCATCAACATTTGTTTCTTGTATCTTGTAAATGTTTGAACATTGTATCTTATGATATTCTATATCAAGTTGTAAAGTTTTACTTAGTGAACTTGCATTGTAATATTCAAAGTACAACTTGTGGAATTTGCTCTTTATTGAATACACTTGTATATGAGATACATTGTTTCTTGGTATTTGTTTTGTAGACTAAGGGTTGTGAATTGAGCATACATGTGCTAATTGTTTTCTCATAACAATCATGTTAAAGGTTAATTTGTATGCTCGCAAAAGTTTTGACAAAAGTCAACCTATTCCCCCATCCTAGATTGTTTAATGTAACCTTGTAGGTATTTTCACTCTTATTCAAGTACGGGTCACCTAGTTGATGACTTTGATTTATAATGTCCATCAACTTCACTTAGAAGTCATTAAAGCACTCATGCGCCTTCATCTTGATCGTCTCTCATCTTGCCCTGTTTCAATGAAGACATGTCCAAGGGATGTCATGGCTTAAGTGTCGTCACCTAGACACTGTGACAGAGAAGAGAGAAGTCAATAAAACAATCAGGTCCGATTGTCACGGTTTCATTATCGTAGGCTTACTAACCGCGACTACACTCGGAGAAATCAGATCTAAAGTGTCGTTGCTTCATTGTCGTTGCTTTAGCAACCGCGACAATAATTGAAGAAACCAGATCCAAATGTCGCCATCAACATGTCGCTGCCTTAGCAACCACGACAACCAGATCGAATGCCGTATAACCGTCTGTCGTGGTCATGTTCGCTGGGTCCAAACCACGACAATCAGACCGCGACACATGCCACATCAACGAATCTGGCAGTTGTAAGACATCATCTTGGGACCATATAAATACCTTTCTCCTTTATTTTCAAAAGAGAGCTTTTCTAGGGATTTTCTAGATGAAAATATAGATAAAAAACATAGAGAGCATCCATCCATTTTTCCCAATCTCACCTTTATCCATTTCTAATCTTGAACTACATTTTCCATCCAAAAACTCAACAGTACACATCTAGATTACTTCCCCATAACCATTCCTCTCTACCCATTCTCTACACATCCCCCCTTTGTCACTTTCCATTTGACATCCATCTCACTACACATCCTCATCCACCATTCTTTGCATCAAGATTCATCAAGGAATAAGAAGGGATCAAGCTTAAAATAGGAGGCTCATGGGTGATTTTCTTATCTTTTACCTTTTCTCTTTGATTGAAATCATGTGTAACTAAACCCCTCTCTAAGGGATTGATTTGAGAAACCTTTGCATTTTGGGTATTGTATTGGCTATCAATAATATGTTCTCCTATTATGTTTTATTCACTTTATAATAGGGTCTTATTCTTTATGTAATTGATTGAGAATATCACTTGTTGATTGCAATATTGGTAGGATTATTTGTGATAAAATCGATTGAGAATTGACACCCTTAATTGGTTATAGCTCTTAGTGAATAGAATATGTTAGTTGGTGGATATATCAACCTCGATTGCCTAGAAGACTTTTGATTGTAATTAACCGATCTCACCATTATCCCCTCTCTCTAAATATCATAAGTGAGAAATTATGGTGGGAAGTGGTTTGGTTTTGTTCCTACGGCCAAACCACACTTTCGAATACAATCTGGGTCCTTAATAGTGAGAACGGTTCATTAATGAAGCCATTTATGCATTGCCTAATATCCATTGGTGACTCTATCAATTCCTTGGTTTCTCTTAAATTAATTAATCCATATTTCTTATCTAGATAGTTGAGAATTCTATTTTTCATAACATCAATATTTTGGCTCTCTTGTTATCTAGTTATCTTATGTTTGTTTGTTGGTTACCTAAACCAATCATTATCAATTTCAATTTATGATTTACATTTATGCAATTAGATTATATTAATCACTTCAATTTTCAATACCATTCCTGTGGACGAATCCTTTGCTTACCATTTTACTAATTTCATATTTTAAGTGTGTTGCAAGTGGTAAGAAAATATTGTTTTAAAACCAAATATAAAATATCTTTTTGTTGAGTGTAAAACGGCCTCTTCAGTCTCAAAATGTGTTTGAAGCACTTGGAGGTTAGAGTCTTTCATCACTTCGGTTCTTGTATGTCGCACAACAGAAAAGAATTTGAAATTAATCAATAAAATAAGAACGATAGGTTTCAAAAAATTTCTATCATATTCTTGGGACCTTTTGTATATATACGAATATGAGGAAGAGATTTGTTTTCATACCTTTGAAGAACACTCATTCGTTTTCTTTTCGATCATTCTTTATGATCCAATACCACTAAGCCTTCCTAGCTATGTCCCGTGATCTAGCAACTGTGTGTGTAGACACGTCACGGATTTCGGGAGCAGTTGAATGGAGGTTTGAGAGAACCGGAAGACAACACCTTGCTCCTCCTTGAATTCGGCCAACCCTTGTGAGGGGAAAAAAATCTTTTTCTTTTTCCTTTCTTGTGGCCGCACCTCTTGATTCTCTGTAGGGTTCCGAATAGCTTCTTTTTCCTGACAAGTATATCTTATATACTAGGAACCTAGGGTTTAGTAATCCAAGTTAAAATAGGATTCCAAATCCTTTTTAATTATTACTTCACTAGGGTTTGAACCTTTGACCTACTTAGAGTAAATAAAAATAATCACTTATTATTTTACTGCTATTGTCAAGGTTAGAAACAGAAACCTCCATATGACAATTTAATAATTCTTAATTATTAATTCAACAATTAAATAATATATAATTAAATAATCACATCATTTAATTAATTCCCAAAATATATTTAAGTTACTTTCGTAACACAATTAATTGGACCATCCAATTCTCCATGAGTCTTGTTACTATCAATTGTATAGGGCTAGCAAGGGGACCTAATGGACCCCCATTTTTTAGCTCCAAAATTCTTAGAAAAAATTAATTAAACTCTTTAATTAATATTTCACAATTATTAACCTTGAAGTTATTCCACTAAAAACCAAAGGTTGTACTCTCGTAACTGTAGATGTTTTACACAACCAATTTTATCAGTGTCCATTTATATAGCTATTACATATGGCATTATCCTCCACAAGTAGTTCATAATTAGAGCTAGGTCATAAAGTCCGTAATACCTCTCTAATTATATCTTTTCCTTTAAGTACCATTGATTCCCTTGAATGATTATATCCTTCATTCCTTTATGGAAGAAAGAGAGCATTCTTAATCGTTCAAGCTTTGAATCAACCCTTAAGGGAACTACTTATTTACTTCTCGCAAAAAGGAGTGGAATCCACTATTGTGTGCATACCTTCCCAGCCACAAGCCAAACTGTGATTCCAAGATACGAGGATATTGACCGAAAATGATATTCCGATCTTACCCATGGTAAATAAAAAAAACCACGATCTAACCTAAAGGAGTCAGTAAGACACTCATGATTTATAACACCCATATATAGCCATCATTTAGTCGATATATATGAATCTTTTTAACTAACGGATCTTAGTGATAGATTCATATAGATCGTGGCCTAGTCCTATATGATCACATCATATAAGGTGCCTCCATTCTCATAACACCATATGAGTAGTCTAGGATAAGACCACCGTACAATATGGAATGGACCGCAGTTTTAGATTAACCACAAATAAAGTACCCAACTTCATTTACTTTCTACGGACTATTTAGATTGCACGTCTCAAATTGAATTTCTGTGTATATGACATTCATATACTTAGTTTGAGATTACATCTAGCAATCTTGGATGTTTGCATATATAATATAAGCGTATGAATTAATATATTTGAATGAAATAACTACTTCTTTTATTATTGAATTTATAACATTTACATATTACAAGCTTTAAGACATAAATCCCAACAGTTCCCTCATGTGTCGTCTTTAAGATCTTCGAAGCTTCACATGCATTCTTGGTGATTTGGATGAGTTTATATTAGTTCTCATCCATTGCACAAATCCAAGCATGCATTGCCTTGTTGTTCTACTTCGAAGCTTCGAACTCTCGGGCACTCCATTGAGCCTTGGGCTTAGGCACAATGCTTCCATCTTCGGCGGTTATAGTGGGTGGTATGTATCCATCCTCAATCACCATCTAAACCTTATCATCTAACACCAATAGAAAGGACTCCATCTTCCCCTTCCATGATGAGTAATTTTCACCCTTGAGCAATGGTGGTCTCATGCTCAGTGTTCTCTTTTTACTCATCCCGAATTCACTCATAGTGTTTGGGTTTATGTATGCAAATGAGTGCAATAAATGCAAGATGTAATGCAAGACACTAGACTAGAGCAAGGATCACATAAGAATGTCTAAGAACTCATTCTAATACCAATTAAAAATACATAAGGTGTGTCTAATACAACCTAGGGGGTGAATGGGTTGTTAGTTGATTAATTACCAACTTTTTCGATTAGTCAATATTAGTCACAAATCACCCAAGCAAATTAAAACAAAGTAATCAATCAAAGTAAATAAAGTGCGGAAAGATAAATGACACTTTGACTTGATTTACGTGAGAAAACCCCTGTTAGGATTATGCTCAATAGCAAAAGTGTAATATTGTTTTTGACAATCTTTTCATATTAATAAAGTGATTTCATATTTAAACAAATCTTATAGCATTTATAGATTGAATATTATAATTGTCAAAAGTAAATAATCATAATGTCAAAAGACTATGAGAAAAGAAGAATTGTTCGTACATCTGGATATGTATGAGGTAGACACAATTCTTTAGTTAGTCTTGAATAATGTTCACAACTTAAGTTAAAGGTTAGGCACCTTTATCTTGTTAAAGTTGTAGAATTCTTTTACTAGCATTTGAGTGGGATCAAATGTGTTATGATGAGTCTAAAATCATCGGAGGGTCTTCGAGTAAAAGAATCTAGTGTACTGGGTGCATTGAACTGGATCACAATGAAATACTTTATCTAGAACCGTCAATAGATAATAGTCTTTTCATTATCAGGACAATCGGAGAGTCTATCTTAATCCTGAGAAAAATGATGGACTTATGGTTACAAGTGGTATCATTTGAGTTATCAATGAGTACGATTATATAGCATAGTCTATCCTCGATAGTTTGGTGATATTCATTTGTTAATCGATAGAGGACTTCATTTATAGATATGGACATCGTGGCTCCATTTATTAAATGAGAGTAGAATATCATCATATGGATGTTTTGAGGTATTGGGTATTGGATATTGAATCTTAACGTTCGATAGAGTCTATTGAAACATGGCTTCTGGACAAGTCAAAATATCCAAGTTCAAAATGTGGTCATATGAGTAAATATGGTAACTTGGAGAGCTATAGACGGTCTATGAGCTCTTGGCGATTACTGATATTCTTCACGAGGATACACCATCTCCAATAAGATTGTCTAGGGTATGAATGAGAATCATTTACTTATTCCATCTTTATTTAAGAGTGCAATTTTAGTTCTTTAGTGGAATGAACTAAAATTAATAGATTGAACCTAAGTGAATCATTTGTTGATCGTGATTAGGTTATGTCTATTGGAGTTTAAATTTAGATAGGCCCGCCAAGATCCCCAATCCACACGGACTTACATGAATCACTTGATATATTCTACCGGACTAATTATGGGTCCATCTAGAATTGTATTAAGGCATGTGGGCTTGTTTCTTTTAGTAAGAATAGGCTTAGTTCACATGTGAGCCTTTTAATTAAGGTACAATGGATTGAATGAAATAAGAAAATAATATATGGCCCATGTATATGTATGTGGGACGGCAAGACTAATATAAAAGTCTAATATATTATTTATTTCATTATTTGATTAAATGGAAATTAATTAATTGATTAATTAATTATTTAATTGAAAATCAAAATCTTTTTCTGACTAGGAAATATGTTTCTTAGTAGTATACTATTGTGGTAGTATAATAAATATAAAAGACTTTTTTTGGTAAGCAGATAAATAAGGGATTTATTTATCTAGTCAAATAAGGAAATCTTTAATATAGTCACCAAAACACTAAAGAGTTGGATTAGGGTTTGGATTCTAAAGATTGATAGGAGTATGGGTGAAACACAAATCATCTTATAGTGAGGATTTCAGCCACCTTCTAGATTTCCTATCATAGGATTCGGTCACCCTAAAATATGTATGACAAGAAGAATTCTTATATATATAATATATATATATATATCAAAAGGAATTGGGATATATATAATATATATATGACAAAAGGAATTCGGATATATATATATATGATATACATGGTTTGAAGAATTTGGATATATATAATGGCAGCGGTAATTGGTCATATATAGATATAATATATTGATGCATAATTGGCCGCAATATATATATATATATATATATATATATATATATAAAGCGTGCAGAATAAGTGCACAACATATATTTTAATAGCCAAGTTGGATTCGTGTACTATATATATATATATACAGAAATTCTATTATCAGTTCGAACTGACAAAAGTTATATCAGTTCCTTACATGTGGGCCACTGGATTTAAATACTTTGACTTGGCTGTATGCACTTGTCAGTCAAAGTATTTAAATCCAGTGGCCCACATGCAAGGAACTGATATAACTTTTGTCAGTTCGAACTGATAATAGAAAGACTATATATATATATATATATATATATATATATATATATGGGTAAAGAGAATTCGGCATAAAAAAAAAAAGATTATATCATGTGAATAGAATTCGGCAAACCCTAATGTCTTGGACTTGAGAGTTTTTTTCTTTTGCTAGAGAAAAATAGAATCCAACTCTTAGATTAGTGTGATTTTCGGCCAAGAGGAATAGAGAGAAAAGTTTGTTCTTATTTCGATAATGCACTAGTTACTTTTACATCAAAAGGTTTTGTGCACAATTTCGAATAAGGTTCACGCGAGTTTCAATCTAAAGATTGTAAATTCAAAAATGACCGGAACATTCTTTGTTGTCTCTTGGAACTTGTTGTGACTAACGAAAAAGAAAAGGTTTTGTTAATCCATCCTCAGGTACACAATTCAAAGAGAAGGGAGACCACGCTCCTAGGTGATTCACGTTCATGATTGGATTGGAAGATCTTGCGGATTACCATCGACGCAATGTCAATCGGATCACGCAACAAAGGTATGATATCTTTAGTATTATATGTTTATTAATTAGAGGGTTAAGGTTCAAATTATGGAAAAATTTAAACTATACTAAACCTATTTTAGTCTCGCTTCCACTGCGTGCAAACGTTTTTTTCCCTACAACCCTAACATGGTAAAAACTCGCAGGCTATCCATCTAGCCACTCCAGTCCTTAAATCCACTATATGTAATGATGCTTACAATCTAAGTTGACCTCTAGTCACACCATTCTCGAAACATAACACACCATTACTACCCACATGCCTTTTATAGTGATTATAGACCTTGCTTGTGCATTACACTCCCATAGTCACAAGTCTTGACACTCAATGAAGAGATAAACAACCTAAGTGAATATATAACAATATTCTAATTTGCAAATAATGCTAGGCAACACTAAATGCTTATCTAGAGATTTCTGATGATAATCAAACAATCATAGATATCAATATGTCTATATGGATGTTCATAAAGACCTAACTAGATAAAAATATGCAAATATAAAACCTAGTCATCAACCAAATCCTAATCAAGACATGTTGTCACAAGATATAATAAACACACTAAATTTGCGATCAAGAAATGCAATCAATGAGATATCTTGGTAGATAGGACACTAGATGATGAGAGTGAAGAATCTAACTTACCAAGTCAAGATGCTATGAAGACCCATGTCTAATTAAAGCTTGATGATGCTTAAATGCATGAGGGTTTGGGATTTGGAGAGTTAAAGACCCAATCTTGGAACCTGTCTCTCTAAAGCAACTCACTTTCTCTTCATAGGGTTATAATTTCGAGGGTTCAACTTCAAAGAAGAGAAAGAAGGGTTTATATAGGATTCCCATCAAAACTACGCCGTTTAGAAAAGTAGTAAAACTTTTGAGCTCTATGCGCTGTATGAACAGCGCATGATCAGTGCTTGTACAGTGCAGGTTCACTAGAAAGAAGAATGCATGCAATGTTATGCGTTGTTCGTACATCGCAATACTAGCACACAAACAATGCCAATCTACTGGAATGAAAGAATGCATACATATGTGATGTTCTAATAGCGCATGAACAGTGCTTGTACACCACACGAACACCGGAAGATGTGCGATGTTCAAACCGCGCAGGAACTGCGCACGAACCATGCTTTTAACTCCAAAAGGCTTCAAATAACTCAAAAACAACACGGCAAAGGCCATGTGAGCTAGGACCAATCCAAGAGAGGTAAGGGACTTCTCTAAAGGTCAAACATCGCGTTAAGATCAAGCACAACATCGTGCAAGCATAGACATTTCCGAACACACTTTAAGAAACGAATTACACAACACACAATCGCACTTAAATCTAACAATGAGGTGCAAGTGTGAGATGTGTAATAGATGCATACATATAAACAATTAGAACACAAATGCAAGATGAACAAAGCATGCATGAATAGTGTGTGTGTGCGCAACTAGATCTCTTCAAAGAGTGAAGAACAAGTGTTATACTTTTGAAGTGCTCTTGAGCTTGAGGTTTTGGGAATGCCATTGAAGCTTGATCACGAACAATGAAGAACTTAATCTACCCTTCCATACTAAACCCCAATATGGTTTGTCAATAAAATAAGCCAATCAAAATATGAGAAACTTACACTATCGGTCCTTTTTTTTTTTCTGTATGACCAAATTAGTGCTTATGAAGGTTGAAAAGGGTGTTGACTTTTAATGATTGATTTTAATAAAAATGTTGAAAAGTCCTTTTTATTTTGAACATTGTCTCAAATTAATGTTAAATAGCATAACTTCATCGAAAATTACTTTTGTAAAGTAAATAGTCTTTCTCTAAATAGTTAATCTTTGTGTGCGTTTGGTATGGGGACGAGACAAGACAAGGCGGGACGAGACGGGACAGGGCAGGACATGACAGTTGTTTCGTATTATGTTTGGAATTTTTTGGACAAAACTGTTTTCCGTACTGTTATATGTTTGGTATAATTGGGACATGACGGGACAAGTGGTTCAAATTACCAAAGTGCCCATATTTTCTTGTCTAATGTTTGTTACTACATTATTGTGACAAATGGGAAAGGACAAGCCAGTATTTATTTGATTTTATTAAATAAATATATTTATGTATCATATTTAACAAAAATAAAATGATAAAATAAAAGAAAATGGTAAAAAATATATTAATCAAAATTTGAATTTTTTAAAACGAAAATGAAATGAAAAATAAAAAACTGCAAAATTAGTATTTTATTTTAAAATAAATAATTAAAAAGCTTTTGAAGATAAAAAAAAAAAAAAAAATGGTTTTGAAAAGATCTGGAATTTCTAGATCTCTTCAAAAAAAAAAAAAGTTTTTATTTTGCTTTTTTCTAGATCTCTTCAAGCTTGTTATGCCGATAGAATCGGTTTCATTTTTTGGGTATGCAGTCATAATAAGTTTGTTGTTTGGGATTGTTAATTGATGATTTTTTGTTGCTTTGTGTAAAATAAAAAACTATGTAAAATATATTGGTGGTGATTTTTTCCAATTTCTTATGGAATGCACTCATAAAAAGTTTGTTGTTTGGGATTGTTAATTGATGATTTTTTGTTGCTTTGTATAAAATTAAAATACTTTGTAAAATATATTGGTGGTGATTTTTTCCGGTTTCTTAGTTTTTTATCTTTTTTTTTTTTTTTTTCAATTTATGGTTGTAATTTTTAGAAATGTTAAAGGATACAAAAGTCTTTTTAAGACTTGTCCCATGCATGTCAATTTGCATGGGATAAGTCTGGCCGAGGGTTTTGGGTAAGACAATTTTTTGTGTTTTTTATCCCATCTTGTCCCGTTCTGTCCTATGTTAAGGACGTGTCAAGCATGGAACAAAAGAAAGATGTCCCACCTTGTCCCATCTCATGCTACGTACCAAACGCATCGTCGGTCCGTCTATGAACAATTTATTCTTGATAAAAGATTATAGCTTGGTTTTTCCTATTGAAAGTATAAATTTACCTCAATCAAGTAACTTGGAGAAACAACTCTTCGTCGGATTTGAAAGAGTGCATACACCTCCCGTGTACCCCGCTCTATCGGAGTCTATGTCTAACCATACGCCTAGGCCTAACAATGCAAAAGCCAACTCCATATCCAAGGCACTTTTGCTTCTAGGGAGCCTCCCATGCATGACTATCCGAGTCCTCCCGACTCTAGCCATGACTTCTTGCTTACCTATCCGAGTCATCCCGACTCTAGGCAAGTCTTCTTGCTTGGCTATCCGAGTCATCCCGACTCTAACCAAGACTTCATGTCTTTTACAAGGACTTCCTAGTGTGATCATGTGAATGCAAATGATGCAAACAATCAAATCAACATAGAACATGTGATCAATACATTCTATGGTACAAATAGACCTAAACATGTGACATCACAAGTAATAAAGTCTATATGCAAAATACGAGAATAAAACCTAAGCATGTGAAACACCAAACACATAAGCTCAAAGTCTCATTCACATATACAACACTTGAATCAAAATATATTCATGAAGTACAAGTTCAAGATGCAATCAACATACAATAAAATACTAGATATATGAGATTTAATCAATCAATATTCTAGCTAAAAATATAGAGCAAGGATTCAAGATATAAATCAATCAAATCCTAGATTGCTCTGAAACACAAACAAATACACAAATCTTAGATTTCATCAATCAAATGATCAAATCAAATCTCAAGATCATTTATCACAAAATTGATTCAATCAAGTCACAAACAACCTAAGATGCCATTCTAATCACAATACAACTCACAAACATGTGGATAACCTAGAATCATAGAAACTAGTCCATATTGTCTATAAATTGACTTTCAATTAGAATGATTTTCAAGCTACCTTTCTCAATAGCTTTTACCAAATATAAACATAGACATAGAAGAAGAAACCCCAAGCAAATTGAAGGTTGAAAAGAAAGAAATCCCAAAGATAAGTCCAATACCTTTGATTCACGAGCTGGTTCGGATTTCAGTGTGGAACCACCAGAAATCTCGATCAAACAGCCACCAAACCACTTGGAAATGATAAAGGACTCAAATACGAACACTCTCCAACTTGAATCGCTGAAATCTGACTTCGGATGAGGAAGATATGGTGTTTTGAAGTTCTGAAAATTCTGGAGAGAATTCTGACGGGAAACCAAACTTTTTCTTCTTAAAAATCAAATGGAGAGAGATGGAGGGAAGATATAAGGAGGAGAGAGAAGAGATTCCGGGCCAATGAGGTGAGGCCACATCACCCCAGGCCGTGGGGGGGGCGTGGGCCTCACGGGGGCACAGAGCCCCCTTGGCCGTGGGGCCCACGGCCTCCCTCACGGCTGGGCCAAGTGGTCTCACGGCCTGCTGCCTCTCTCGCGCGCTCCCTCGGTTCTTCAGCCCGTATCTTGGGCATCCGAACTCCGATTTTGAATCCGTTTTCGGATTACGAACCGTGACTCTCTTATGCACGACGAAGACTACACAACTTTGAAAAATGGTTGAGAAATCATCTAGAAAAACGATGATGAAGTCAACTCAACGAATGAGAACGAAAAATAGCCTAGCTACATCGTTTGGACTCGAAACTAAATGAATGAGTAACCGAAATGACCGGAACTCAATAAGACATCAAATAAGAACATGTTCAAGTCCACGTACAAAAATACGAAAACATACAAGCACAAATACACACACATATGCTAATTTCCAGACATAGTCCTAGAAAATGCAATAAACAAAATATTACCAATATAGTATGAATGCATGAGCATATTTTGTCAAGTGTATGAAAGTGATACATAAGTGATGTTTAATCATGAAGGAACACACAAGAATGCTATGTGTGTGTGTGTGCCTAGCCTTGTAAGAGATATGAGGACATTTATTACCTTTGTTGAACAATGATGCACGAATCTCTTAAAAGCCGGCTTCTTGAATAAATTGTGGTTGAGACATCCTTCGTCTTCTTAATTCTTCAATATACGAACCACTAAACATTACAAGAGAAACACATTTTCATATGGAATTTATGCCAATACAAACTATAAACCTTACACTATCTTCTTTAATGGCGTTGTTAATGGCCATTAAAGAGTTGACAATCTTCATTAATACGGTTGATTATCTCCATTAATAGGGTTGACTATCTCCATTAATGGCGTTGTGAATGGCCGGAGAGGTCAACCTTCCTTGTATTTGAATGCTGGAACACACTGTGGATTATTTGAGACTGTATAGATCGTTGGAGTAATTTTGTAAACAAACAAAAGAATCGGTGGAATTTTGTTAACATATAGGGATGTGTTTGAAAATTTCTCCTTCTGTATTCACTGATTTTTTCTAAATTCAGGAAAACAATAGTACAGTGATCCAAGTCCTATGTTTACCTTTGCTGTGTCCGAATTTTCTATCCATCAACTGTGTCCGGATTTTCTGTCCATCATGGCCGTCAATTTTTGTGGGTCCCTCTAACTATGTACATATATTATAGTGGAAATTGCTAAAAATAACCACATAAAACATATAAATTTTGTTTGTAACCACAAACAAAATTTTAATTGTTAATAACCATGCTTTTGTAAAATTACTTGAATGCCCCCATATAAAAACATCTCAAATCAGCTCTCTCTCTCTTTTTCTCTTTTTTTCTTTCTCTCTCCTCTACTCTCTCTCCCCGATCTGCCTCTCTCTCTCTCCCCGATCTCTCTCTCGCCGGCATCCTTCTTCGTCAGCGAGCGCTGTGCGCTTTGGCTTCGCGAGCGCTGTGGCTTAGCGACGGGATGCCGACTAGCCATGTCCGACGATGGGCGACGACGTCCGGCGGCTCCGTACTTCGCGATCGCTGGCGATGTGTTCTGCAAAAACAAAAACAAAAACAAAAAAAAAAACAAAACAAAACAAAAAAAATAAAACAAAAAATAAAAAAAAAACCTAATTTGAGGAAGAAGAAGAAGGGCAAAATTTCAATTTAGTCCAGATTTCAAGTTTTGACATTTCAATTTAGACATGATTTCAAGTTTGGACATTTCAATTTAGTCGTGATTTCAAGTTTGCTTCGAGGTTTAAAAAAAAAAAAAAAACTATTTTCAGGGGTACTCTGATAATTTATGGACATACACTGAATTTTTTAAAAAAAAAAGGTTATTAACAATTAAAGTTTCAAAAATGGTTACTAACAAAAGTTTAATAATTCCAATGGTTAATTTTGGTTTTCTCTCTATATTATATATATTGTATTTTTTTTCTTGAGAAACATATATACTGTAATTGGTGGTAGAAATTAACTACTACATTTATGGCATAGGTCCATTTCACAAAAGATCATAAAATTTGGAACAACTTCACATCATAAATGCAAGTAAACTTCTATATCCTTTTTTTTTTTTTTATTAATAAATTTCATCGAATTATTTGCAGTAGATTTATGATAAATTAAAAAAAAAAAAGTCAATAAGTCTTTACAAATATTTTTTAAAAGTAATTTGCAAACAGTTTATTTATTTATTATTTTAATTTTTTTAAGTATTACAATATTACATAAATTTGGGGTTTTGGGGGGAGGGGAAGGACTCTAACCTGTAATTTCATGGTGCAGGTATGAGGGATTTACCACCGGACCAACCTCATCCGGTACTATAATAATTTATGGACAACTCTCTAGTACTATAGCATGGTGTCGTGGTGGGAGTGGCTATATGAATCACTAGTATTTGATCATGGTAAGTTTAGGTAAATCCTTGAAATGGTTTTAATGTCGGTTTCAAAATATTAAAAAATTTAGAAAACTTCAATAATAATCTTTAAAATAATTTATCATATATCACAATATTTTAATTCGAGACTAGATATTTTTTTGAAAGCTTTCGCCATTGGGAGTCATTTACCCAAACCCCAAGCTCGTCCATTTACTAGCTGAACTACGCCCCTGTTGGCTTATTTTTTGTTTGTAAGATTTTTTCTTTTCTTTTCATATCACAATATATAATCACTAGAAGTGCTTTTAAAAAAGCACTCTAATATGTGTGATTTATAGAAAATGACTTTTAAGGATAGCCTGAATGTACAGGTGAGTAAATAACATCTTAAAATCTTTTGAAGGACGAGGGTCCAAATGCATGCCTCCAACCCAACAATTGTTAATTTCATGTGAAGGAGTGTAAAAATACTTCCTTGTTGTAAATTAATTGCGATTTTTAGAGATCATGTAATTCTATTATATGGTAACAACTTATCGACCGTTATATCATTTTGACAAATATTTGACGACATAGCATTAACTTATATATATATATATATATATAAATGTTCAAATCGGTGTGCACTAATATACTTCATTAATGCGTTGAATGTGGACCATTATATTTACATACTTTGACTCAAAGTGTATACACTTGTCAAAACTTCTTCATAATCAGTGGTCCACATGCATTGATACTGACGTAGTTTAGTACGCACCGACCAGAACAGGATCATATATATATATATATGGGTAGGATCCATGATCCTATTTTTTTACACTGGATTTGACACACTTTTATGTCCATTATATCCTAAATGTTTGAATGGTCCAGATTTAATGGTCATTAATTCATTTTCTTATTTTCTATTAATATTTGTATTTTTCTCTCACCTAAATTTTACTATTTCATTTCATTCTCTCTCCTCATTTAAATTTCATCTATTCTCTCTCATCTTTTTTCTCTTTTACATCTCAAGTCTCAATAGACAACAATTTTTTTTTTCTTTTTTAGCAAACAATAGACAATAACATATTTATTATTTCAATTTTTTTTTTCTCTTTTCATTTTGATTCAAATTTCCTCTATCCTCTCTCATCTTTTTTCTCTTTTACATCTCAAGTCTCAATACACAACAGTTTTTTTTTTTTTTTTTTTTTTTTTTTTTTTTTTTTAGCAAACAATAGACAATAACATATTTATTATTTCAATTTTTTTTTTCTCTTTTCATTTTGATTTATTTTTATTTTTATTTATGTACAAGTATTTCCATTTCTCACTTTATCTGTTTATCAATTGATAATGTTATCTAAATTTCTAATAAAAATTACGTAATATTATATTAAAATTTAATTATAATGAAAATAAATTCAGATTTTTAAATGATAAATTTAATTGATAAAAAAACTTAAAAAACTAAAATAAACTAAAATCAATATTCCAATTACATTTCTTTTATAATATAAATTAAAACTTGTTTAGTATTCAAAAAATCTAGGGAAAAAAAAAACTAATTAACAAAATCATAGCATATAGCACTTTCAATTTTTTTTAATTTTTTGTTTTTTTTTTGACATTTTGATAAGAGTGAAATATTAAGGAAACATAAAGAAAGAAGAAAGGGAAACAAAAAATGATTTAAGATAGTGAGGAAAGAAGTCAAGTAGAGTGAAATGAGGGAGGAAAAACAAGGAAAGTTAAAAAATAAATGAGGAAAGATAACATTAAAATTTAGGAGAGAGGATAGGGAAAAGGGCAATTACCAAATTGGTCCTGGACTTTTTTCTTTATTCCAAGTTGTTTGCGACTTTTACAAAAGTGACCAAATTGGTCCCTAACTTTTTAAATTGTACCAATTTCATCCCTCAATTAACTTTCTGTTAGTCAAACCTAACAGTCAATGATATTTTAGTCGGGCAATTACCAAATTGGTCCTGGACTTTTATCTTTATTCCAAGTAGTTTGCGACTTTTACAAAAGTGACCAAATTGGTCCCTAACGTTTTTATGGAGTACCATTTGAGTCCCTAACTTTTAAGAAACAACCAAAAACATCCCTTATCATTAACCTCAGTTATTTATACCGTTACTTTGATTATGGTTTACTTTTAAAAGACTAAAGTACCCCTCAAAACTTTAAAGTTAAAAATGTTTAAATAAAAATAAAATAATTATTTAAACAAGAATGTAATGAAAACAAAATAAAATAATTTATCTGCAACTCTCTCATTGATTCGAAAAACAATCCATATCTTTTCAATTTTTCATCGATACAAAACCCAAAAAATTATATAGGTTTCTATAAAAAAAATTTTTTTATCAATATTGAACCCCAAAAATGACTCATTTTCAAGAACTTGAACCAGACAATGATGGAGTCATGGAGATGCCTTCAGTATATAAGCATTAGAGACCCATTTTTGAGAGAATAACCCCATTGACTCCGAGCCAAACTAGAAAACATGTTATCCACGAAGCTGCCCTAGATCTCCCCTGATCTCTGTCTAGTGTTCTCCATCGGAGATATGAGATTTCTAATTCTTGAGGCATTGGCCGATTCTGGATTTGCCAACCTTTGATTTTTTTTAAGGGGTCAAATTGTTGGTAGTAAGTGTTTCCAAGTTCGGTAGTGATTTTCGAATCAATGAGAGAGTTGCAGATAATTTATTTTATTTGATTTTCATTACATTCTTGTTTAAATAATTATTTTATTTTTATTTAAACATTTTTAACTTTAGAGTTTAGAGGGGTACTTTAGTCTTTTAAAAGTAAACCATAGTCAAAGTAACGGTATAAATAACCGAGGTTAACGATAAGGGATGTTTTTGGTTGTTTCTTAAAAGTTAGGGACTCAAATGGTACTCCATAAAAACGTTAGGGACCAATTTTGTCACTTTTGTAAAAGTCGCAAACTACTTGGAATAAAGAAAAAAGTCCAGGACCAATTTGGTAATTGCCCGACTAAAATACCATTGACTGTTAGGTTTGACTAACAGAAAGTTAATTGAGGGATGAAATTGGTACAATTTAAAAAGTTAAGGACCAATTTGGTCACTTTTGTAAAAGTCGCAAACAACTTGGAATAAAGAAAAAAGTCCAGGACCAATTTGGTAATTGCCCTAGGGAAAATAGAAATTAAATAAAAACATTAATGGAAGAAAGAGAAAGAATTAGAGATTATTAAATCTGAACTATTCAAACACCTAAGATCTAATGGACACAAAAGTGTGTCAAACCTATGCAAAAAAATGGGGCCATGGATCCTGCTCCATATATATATATATATAGTCTTTTTATTGTCAGTTTGTCCTGACAATAAATATATCAGGACGAAGAATGTGAACCACAGATTATGGAGAAATTTTGATAAGTGCATACACTTTGAGTCAAAGTATGTAAATCTAGTGGTCCACATTCTTCGTCCTGATATATTTATTGTCAGGACGAACTGATAATAGAAAATATGTATATATATATATATATATATATATATAGAGAGAGAGAGAGAGAGAGAGAGAGAGAGAGAGAGAGAGAGAGTATAGTTCTTATATGATCAATATGGTTCTTAAACAAAATTTGAGAACCTTAATTTTCTATTGTTACAGAGCCAACTCTGTAACGTTATAAGACTAGACGTTTAGTTTTGTTATTTTTCTAAGGTTACAAAAATATGCTGCTAAGATCTTGAAAAAAAAAAGAAAAAAAAAAGATTGTCTTCACTATAAACTATTATTATTATTATCAAACTCCCCTGAGGTTATCATTTTATACTTAGAAATAACTTTATCATCAATTGACAATCATGACTCACATTCACCTCCCATGTCGTTAGTCAAACTTGGTCAAACTTAACCGTTGACTAAGTTTTACTGTCCAAAATACCCTTGAGATTCTTAATTAAAAAAATTAAAAACAAAAAAAAAATGTACAAGAAGGAAATGCCCCTCATATAGTAAGTTCTCTTTGGAAAAAAGCTTTAAAAATTTAAACTTTTTTATTTATTTATTTATTTATTTAATTTTTTTTTTTTGTAAATGGATCCCAACCGTCTATCACAAAGATAGGTGATGGAGATTAAGAATTGAATTTTAAAAAACCAAAAAAATAAAAAAGAAATAAAAAAAGAAATTCAGATATTAAATATTTAAGAATTCAAAAA